>JANRGW010040742.1:1392-16886 GCA_024733675.1 Psilopsiagon aymara
GCTGGCAGTGTTCAAGGCCAGGTTGGACATAGCCTTGGGTGACATGGTTTAGTGGGAGGTGTCCCTGCCCATGGCAGACGGGTTGGAACTAGATGATCTTAAGGTCCTGTCTAGCCCTAACTATTCTATGATTCTATGATTTCTGTTAAAGGTTTGTCCAGCTTTACACTACAAAGAGCCAAAAGTAAAAACCTGTTATACAATATACCAAACTTTCAAATATCATCCTCAAAATATCATGTGTCATACAGGCTGTAACATCCAGACTGGGACAGAAGATGGTGGAGGATTCAGACATGCTTCTGTGCTGTAAATTTACATAGTTGAAATATAATTTAGTTTCCCTGTATGGGAAAACAACTCATGAATTTGTCAGAGAATGAGCACTAGAGAAGCCATCTCTGTTGGTACAGGAAACCCAAGTCATCTAACATTAAATGATAAAAGGATACACTTAGAACTTTCATACAGAGATATTGCTTCTGTGTATTAAGAAATATGTGATCTCTTGTCTGAAGCCCCAAACAGAATTGAAACCCCTGTGTTTGATACAGATATGGCAAAGACTGCTTGGTTACCTTTCTGTGTGCTTCCCAGTATTAAGCTTACGAGTGTGTTACAGATGTTGTGGATGTGAAAAATAAACATGTAACAATTTTTTTCTCACAAAAATTGTCATGCAAGTGCTCAGGTTGCTGTTAGTCATCATCATAATCCATGGTCTGTCTTCCTTGAAAGATGCATGTTCCTAGCTTTTTTCCTTTTCTGTGGTCCAGTAATGCTTCACGATAAAGCATAAGATTACATAAAGATGTGTTCCTATTCTGAGATCTTTGGGAAGAGGAGGCAAAGCTGCCAGGATGCAGCTGCAGTAGAAGAGGATATGAAAGTGTGTCAACTGCATACCAAGGAGGTGTGGTTTTCATCTCAGTTGCACAGCAGGAAGCACTTCATTCAACAAGGTTTCTGCTCTCTTTACTTAGAAACTACAAGCTTTTGGGGTAAGGGTGTTTGGAGAACATATTACTTACAAGTAGATAAAAAACTACACGCAACTGATAGGACTAAGGTTTCTTCTGAATATAGTAATATACTGAAATGCATCTTATGGTAAGAGAACATCAAGACACAAAATCATTCAGTCAGGATCTAAAAGTCCTGCTGGGCTATTGTATTTTTCAAGTGTTTCTGAGGAGATTTCATGTTTTTCATTTTGTTCCTACTAAAGGGCATTCAACAGGAACAGTGTAGCTTTCTCTGATAGTGCAAAAGACTATTCGTAAGACCTAAGAGAAAAGTTTTTGAGAGGAGTGCTCGAGTAGCACAGAGTGATATGTTGGATCTTTGAGTTGCTTGTACAGAATTGTAACAATACCAGTGTCAGGAACCTTTTGACATTCCCTGAGGAATAGTTTGTCCTTACAAGTGGAACAAATCCAGTATTTTGTCTCCTTGTAAGGCAGTAAAAAGAGGGAAGAAAAAAGAGCTTTCACAAATACATATGGTCATGATTTATCTAATTCCTGACAGATAGGGTGAGGAAGAGACAGCACTGACATTTAATGTGGACTGTGTCACCTGCTGCAGCTGGGCACCATAAAGCATTTTTTCCCTTGAGCCTCAACACAAATTATTTCAGGATACTTATTTGTTCTTTTCCTTTGTCATTTATTTAAATAAATTCTCATCAGCTTCTGTGACTCATTTTCCCCCAGGGGCTGGCTATGCTGCCAACAAATGAAGATTCAAAGATTAACAAACTAACTGCTTGGAGAAAATCCCACTGGTAGTTTACCTGCCATTGCTTTGTCTGAGGACACTTCAATATCTGATAGATACAGGAGTTGGGTTTTACTTCAATTGTGACCAGTTTTCACAAGCAAAGTATATCTTTCCCCTTGGCACACACATTCTGTGCATTCTGGGTGGTCCTGCAGGGATTTCAGAGGCATATATGAGAAGATTAACCTCCTACTCTCAAAGCCCCCTTGGTGTTATATCATGGTCCCAGTAATGAACTGTGAAGTCAGTCTGGTGCCATGGAGTACTGGTGGTGTGCTAGCTGGGGTGCCAATCAAAGCCATTGATCTCTAATTTTAATAGGTGAGGTTTTTTGGGAGGTCCACCTGCCTTCCTACTACTGACTCTGTGCAAACAGCCTTCATCCTGCTCAACTGTTTTCCACCCAGTCCCCTTCTGCTTTTAGGTGGCCTGGTTTTTGCTATGGAAAAAAAGGAGCAAGGAAAGTACAGAACCTTCTGCACTCAAAGTCTGTCTATCCTTTTAGATCTCTGTACCATTAGTCTGGTGAGCAGTGACATGGGAGAAAAATGAGAACAGTAACTTGGAATCTGAGAAGCAACTGCATGCCAGCATTGGCATGATGGAAGTATCTTTAGCTTGGATAAGGTTACAGCAAAATGAGTGCAGTGAAGCTGAAGCAGATGCTGCCAGTGGGAGGAGTAGATTTGGGAAAGTAGATGCTGTGCACACTGTGATTGTTATTTACTCTGTAAGGAAGCATGAAAAATACTGCACATAACTGATGCAAGAAGATGCCACAAAAATAGTTATTTCCTGATGGATGTATTTAAAAAAATGTTTAAAAAAAGTTAGAAACAGATGAAGAGTAGAGGAAACCCTACATCCTGACCTGGGTGTCCTTAGAAAATGCTATTATAAGAGAGCATTATAATTAAATTGAAGAAATGCCTTTAGAACATTAAAGAACAAAATGCCATTAATCTAAGGTACAGCAGCAAGCTATTATGAATATGGACTTAAATTTTGATTTATATGGACCTAAATGGACTTAAGTTTTGGTTTATAATGTCAATTCTAAGCCTGCTGGGGTAGTCCCTCAACTTTGAAATACACTTAGAGAACATCCTGTGCTAGCACAGTGAGTAGCCGTTAACTTTTGAACCAGTCTTCTCTTTAGTCTCTAGCACCTTAAGTGTAGCATTAAAAAAACAAAGTGAAAACATAATGGTAACCATCTTATATAAAAGATGGTGTACTTTTATTATTTTTAGATAGCTACATTTGAGTTATAGTAACCAGACTAATGGATAATGATCAGCTGATTTTCTGTGGACAGATGTTCTAGATTTGTCTCTGCACACTTTTAAAATCAAGTGTGTAAATCAAAATTTATGAACTTGAAGGCATGTCAGACTGTGTCCTTCATCACCTTCCTGGGTTTTCTAGTATTATGCAATGCAGGGACATTACCTCAGGGGAGGAAGATGACCTGGAGAGGAGAGGGAGGGATTTGAAAGTGCACAAGGTGGGTAAAATGAAACCGAAGAGATGAGTCTCATACTGCATCAGTTGTAGAGCAGATTTGCTGTATTTAAAAGGTAACCATTCAGGGACAAAGGTGTTCATGCAGGAGAGAAAAAAAAACCAACCAAGCTCACAAGACAGGTTTGAGAAAGTCTTCGATGTGTTTTAATGTTAATGTCATTCTGTAAATCTTTTTGTGACTAACAGAACAACAGTTCTGTCTCACCAACTAAATGGCTGGAACTGCAGCAACACTGGTATTTTGGCCCTGGGAACAAATTTTAACAGCTTTACTAAGCAAAAGGAGATCCTGAGTATTTTCTGTTCTGAAGTGTAATCTCTGGTCTCTTGCTCTCTTGAGCATGTGAAGAAATATATTTAGGACACCTACAGTTAAGTAAATATGAACACCCACAAAAAGCCATGAGTCTGTGTCTGTAAATATGGTTTCATTCTCTTTATTTTGACGTCTTTTGTTAAACGCTGACCTCACCCATTTTAATGAATACATAGTATGATGCTAAATCTAACAGAGAATGTTATTACACATATTTTGTACATTTTTTCAAAGTTGCATTCCTGAATGCGCATCTATAGTTTTTATATTTTTGCTGCTTATTGAAGAGATAATTTGTACTCAACTCTTTTCACGCAATACAGGAACTTGTGCTGAATCTCCAGCTCGGAACTTTCAGTTACTGACTTTAGTTAAATAAAGTGGTTTATTTGTATGTCCATCTTTCAGGCTTGCTGTTTTTACTCATGCCTTTGTTTCTTGCTAAGAAGGGTAGATTTCTTTTATTACAAAGCATTTAGAGTTACAAAGAAGATTAAGGATATTTATTCTTGTTCATAGAGTCACACAGCTGAAAGGCACTTTGAAGAAAAGGAAAATGTGCTTTATGGTGGGAATGCCAGGTCAGCATCAGAAATCAAATTTCTGCCCCTCTCTTCCTGTGTATCTGCAAGTCATGTTTGATCTCTGTTTGTCTTGGGTTTTTGCCCATTAGATGAGAGCACTGGTATTTCCCAACTGTAGCAGAATTTTAGAAAGGGGACTATGATGCTTTGCTTCTATATGAACAACACTAAAGTGAGTAAGACTTTTCTTATCCAGTTCTTATTATAAATACAGCCAGTTGTCAACTAAAAGCTGACAGCCTTCCATTGGATTGGTCTCTGGCCCCGTCTGTATCCCTTCCCACACCAAGCACTGACCGTATTTACGCAGACAATATTCCTGTTCCCACACTGCACACAGAACACATACAGCAAGTAAATACTGTTTTTAATTCAATGAATCATGACTAATTATGAGAAATTATGCCCATAATTATCAGATATTGTTGTGTACAATTCTGGTATGACAGTCTTGTGATTCTTAATACAGCTACTAATAGCAGTTTTCACACACTATCCCTGTGTGCCACTTGCAGCTAAGCATCATCACCTTTGGCTTCAGGTGCTCTCACTTAAACTGGTGCCCTGGGATGTGATCCCACAAACATGTCTGTACCTCATCCAAAGTCTTGTTTTGGTCTGCAGGAGCTTTCCCATTTAGTTCAGTGGGCTTTGAGACAGGGACTGAGGGAGCAGAGCACTGTTGGTTCTATTATTTCAGGATTCAGTTATTTTTTATATAAAAGTCACATGCACAAGTGGAAGTTAAACTAAGCTAACAAGGAGCAAAGGAAAACAAATGGTTTGATATCTGCAGAATGAAGAATTTTTATGAAGTTTTATTTTTTTTTTAGAGTTTTGTGTTTTGTTTTTTTTTTTAAATAATTTAGTCTTTTGTGAAAGGAGTTTGTTATAACAGTATTCTAAATAAGAATCTAAACATGTTTCATAATAAAGAAAACATGCTTTGCTTCACAGAGGCAGTGTGACAAAATACAGTTGCAGTTCCCTTCCAAGTAGTTATATGACAAAACCATTTAAAAAGAGAGATCAGGCCGTAAAAAGACATACAAGTGGCTGGCAGAAAGAGCTGTTGCTGACTCTATCCACAAGGTTTCTTGTCGGTGTAGAGCTGTTATTGTGCTTGTCTGATGTGCAAGTGGCACCGTGCAGAGATTCTTTTATCTTCTTCTGGGGCATAAAAAAAACCCCTTAAGCACTCAGTATTGAAATGTATGGCTTTTAATAACAAAAGACCCCCTGGGCAAAGACTATTGTATTATTGAGCAGGTGATTAGAATCCATCCAGACTACAGCTGTTTTCTTCTTATGTTTGTTGCAAATGCAGATGTTGCTATGAGGAAAGGAGTCAGCAATGACTGATGTGGAGCCTGTGGTCACAGATTTTGCAGCATCAGGACGGGCAGGCCGCCGGAACGCCTTACCAGATATTCTGGGCTCTCCTGCTGGTGCTGGGACTTCAGACCTGCCACACAAACTGGCTGAGCTCTCTGTTTCAGAAGGTAATGCCTGCACATTCAAGAAATTGACATTTTTATGCTGTCATCCTTTGCTTTCTCTTCAAGACTTCCACCACCTTGCAGTTTTGATGTCAATACTAATGTTTCTTTTTTCATTTAGGATTAAATTCAACCTTCCACAAACAGTTGCCACTTGTACCTCCTGATGAGACAAGTTAATTTTAACCCAGACTAAGTCTGCTATATCCACTTACAGATTCAGTGTTCAGCAGCCCGGGGAAAGGTGCTGGGAACTGAATTCCAGTTCCCCTGAGGAAGAGCAAACACAGTTGCATTGCTGGGTGGCTTAAAAAAAACCACTGCTTCACGTATAGAGTCTGCTCCTGCACTGAGATAACTTAGCAAAAGACAGCAAGCTATGCTGCTAAACCAATTACAGCTATCCTAACTCAAGCACATACATTAAGAGTAGTTTTTACAGTAATTTACTCCTGTTAGTAGGCTTCAAACTTTGCTGTTTGAGACCAGTGTCTTATTTTGCCATATCCTTTAATATAATAAGGTGCTCTGGATTTAGCACAAGTCGGCTTAACTCCAGATTTACTTTTTACTTTCTGGTGGGATTTCAGGGGGATTTTCAGATTCAGGAAAATCTGGTTTCTAGTGCCTATGAAGTGAGAATTATAAGGTTTGCCCTGAGCATGTGTTGCTCCTACTTTTTTAGGTTCTGATTTGGAAGTAACTTTTTCCTCTTGTGCCCATTGCTCTTGTGACAAATGCCACCACAATTGGTGGGCCCACGTCCAGGTGCAGCTTTGTGGATGGCCCATGAATCTGAAGTAAATTATAAGAGGGATTCCCAGGCTCCAAGGATGCTTGTCCGGCATGTATGTCGCCTGAGGCAGCTACAGGATGTTGATTTTACAGCCTCATGAAGCACCATAAAGGCTGAGGGGCAGGGAATTCCTTTGATTTAAAGTTGTTCTTTGGTGATTTAATTTACGTTTATTTATTTGGGGTTCTGTAATTTAAACCCGACATGGGCCTACTAAATGACTGCTGGGCATGTAGAAAGAATACTACTAGGAGGAGTGAGAACTGACAAAATGACCACCTCCTGGCTTGAATCTGGGAAAGAGAGGAAAATAGAATCTCAGTGGATGCTGGAAGGAGACACTACATTTGCAAAAGGAATTGCAAAGATTTATGAAGGAGAGAGGATGGACGTAAAGCAGAAAAAAAAGGGGAAAGACGACACAGATACCCTCAGGCTGCAAGACATTACTGAGAGGAACTGGGATAATATGGCAGAGCAGCTAGGAAGGATGGCAGGCACAATGTCAGAGTACATTTAAAGTAAAGCTGGGACCCCTGTGAGTCCAGTTAAGACTCCTTTGTTTCGAGCAGAGCTTTTTCCCTAGGAATATGAGAAGTATGTCCATACAGATTTTCTCCTGGTGTGTGCAACTGGAGCTCTGGAAATCCATTCCAAAGTACAGAGTCACTTAATATTTACTGCTTTGGTTTTCAAATATTATGGTGTTCTTTTTATTCCAAATAGTTCTTCTGTCTGGCACAGTCAAGCTCCGACAGGAGACAACTGTTTCCCTTATCAAAGGGAAGGTAGATGAGAACTTATATTGTTATTAGTGTCAGGAGCTATGGAAGTGAAGTGACTGCTCCAATCCACTGAAATATTCATTACTACATTATGTGTGGCTAGCCTTTGTATTGTCAATAGCGGTGAACCTTGAGGGAGCTGCACAGTGTTAACCATGTTAAGCAAAGAGCTGTAGATAAGATCTTCATGTTTGTTTCATTTTGGCATCTGGAACATTTAGTAGCTGAAAAAAATAGAAATTTTGCATGCTTTTAAAAGTATATTTCAAATCTTCTTCTTATTCCCCACCCCGATAAAAAATAAACATGAAAGAGTGAAAGTCTTGTTACAGAAATGTTAAGCAGCAAAGCATAAAATAAGTACTTATATACCTCCGGACAGTATAATCCTCATTTTCTAATGCCCATGCAATGCACCAAGAAGAAATGAAACTCAGCTACATTAGTCACAGCAAAATGTACTGATGCTTTCTTACAAATACACGGACTAGCATGGCCAGGATTTGAAGAACAGTTAAGAGAATAGAATTATGCTTTGCTTTTGTCACTGACATATAGCTGTGCCAGAGTGTGCCCTGAAATCAGCACTTTGTGGTAGTAGTGGTAATAGGAAGTGAGTACAGGAGACACTTAGGTCTGCTCTGACTACTAGAATGCTTTTTGGAATTAGGAATTCCAGAAGTATCAGATGGGAATTACAACCTCACCGTGTTATAAGTTAAACTACTGATGAGACAGCAAGGAATGAGAATTCATTAAAATGGAAAGAAAGTTTGGAAGTTCAAATGCTGTGACAAAGAAACTGTGAAACATTTGGGGCTCTAACAGGCATCTCTTTTTGGTTGATTCTGGCTTTAAGAATAAGTTATTAAAAAAATGAAAGCCATTTCTAGCTCAGAACACAGAAGCTAGATAAATGAGAAAAGTGGAGAAGATGGAGCATGTAGCTATATAAAGTAGGCCCTGGATTTTTTTTTTTTTACTCCAAAAGATTCAGTGAAGATTATGGAAAATGGTGAGGAGAACTCTCTTCATCTTGCTTCAAATTTAATGCTCATTGGATCATATATTTCCTCTCTTTCTAAAATGCTGTCAGCTTCTGTCATAGTGAAAGGTCAGGAACAGGATGTGCTAATACCTTTTGTCTGGCTTAGAAAAGAGACTTTGCTTTATCCTTTATGCATATACAAAGCTCATAGCTGTATGATAGAAATTTCCATGTACTCTGCAAGCTTGCACCAACTTAATGTTCTCATGAGATGAACAGGAGAGATTTTGGCACCAGCTGTTTATCACAGAGCATAACTCTGAAACGAAGACCATCTGTATGCAGTCTGATCATCCTCTGATTGTAAGTTTTGGAGGATCAAGATGTTCCATAGGTGATCTGGTGGGAGGCCACGAGTGGAACTATGTTAAACAGTTGATTAGTGTCACTGGTAATTAAAAGGTTGAAGAGGAGCAAGAAGTTTGAGAGCAAGGAGGCTGTACTGGTCTATACTGCACTAATATTAAGCATCCAGCCTCACACAGAAACGGCCAAAAGAAGAGATTGCTCTGTCTCCCTTTCCTCAACAGTACTGTGCTATGTAATGTGGAAGAGTGTTAAAGTAACTCAGTTCTTAATTTACCAGTATAAAACTCCGAATTATCCAAACCTCTGAGCAGAGCTGCTACATCAAGTGGTTTCTGCTAAGAGCTTTAGCTGATGAACTGTATACAGCATTATATATTTGCTGTGATATGTAGAGACCAAGATAATGTAACCTTTTTGTCTGTTTGTGATACTTTACGCAAAGTCTCCAGGGCAAATAGCTGAAAATATACTCTCTTCGATTATATCTATTAGCATTGAAGGCAATTCAGACAGATATGCTGAGCAGACTTCTCCTTGCCCCAAAAGCTGTAGGCTGTCTGGGAAATTATTATGCTTTGCAAGGAAATTAAGGCAAGAGTTACTTAGGGAGAGAATTTGAGCATCAAAAGTGATGACGTTTAACTCCATGCAGTGACCATGTACACTGGAGAGCTTTTACTTACATTAGTCGTATAAGCATGCAACTCTAACGTATGGAAGAGTGAATTTCCAAATGAGACTTAAAAAAAATTCCCTCATCTTGTGAAGACAGAGTGAATTCTCCTAAGTATTTCTTGCAAAAGAAGGTCAGCCAGATAACTTGGCATGTTCATAAACTGTGATGTTATCTACCTGAAACCAAGCAATGCTCAGAGGAAGGCAATATTCTAACTTGACTTTGGAAATGACCCAGAAAAAAAGAATAACAATAATAAAAAGTTATCTCCAATCTTACAACCAGATGTACATTGATCAGTATGTGCAAAGAGCAGGCAAATCAACACCAATAAGCAACTGCTTTTGGAAAATGCCTTTACAAGTTTTTTATCTGTTGAGTTAATCTCTGTTTCTAAAGCATCATGAGTGTGGTAATAATAAGCCAATCAAACCAGAGATGATCAATGAACCCAAATATTTGGCTGCATTAAAAAAGATGTGAGAATGTGTGTGGTAAGAACATTTAATTCTATCTTTTTTTTAGATGAAGGAGCAGAGGGTGGAGAAGTGTCATCATCCAAAGCCTTGCTGGAAAGTCAAGAGGCGGAAGGAAAAAGCAGCGATTCCTAAAACCTAAGGACTCCAGGATTAGTGAAACCCATAGACAGACTTTCCAGTTTCCCTGTGACACCCCTTCTGAAGTGTGGTAGCAACCTTAGCAGCAGAGACAAGATTTTGCAGCACACTTGTACCTAGGTGACATTAATGTGGAGCTACTGTTTTTTCTACAGTCATCCTTCAAAACAAATGTTCTTCACATCCAAATGGGAAGAAAACTAAAGAATGTATCTCTTGTTTTAGGTTTTCTCATGGTTATAGTACTCATCCTAACTAATCTTTGACAGTTTCAATTAATGTACCTAGTAGATGTACCACCAACTAATGATTGCTTCAAAATAAAAATCCTGAATCTTAATTTCCCAAAAGAGCTTCTTTCTCTCTGACGCAGAGGTATATTCACTCTCCCCACCTTAAGGTGATATTAAGTATATATTAGATTACAGACATTTTCTGTAATTTATCTCCTGAGATTTTTGTTCTCATTAGGCGTATGTAGATGGGTGTGAGAAATAAAAAAAAAAGAGACTTTCTTTTTTCTCTCTTCCTCCTATCTCCAGAAGATTTGGTAAACTACTTCAACATCAGTGTTTGCTTTCTAACTCTCTTTAAATTCTATTTGATTATGGCAAGTCATCTCAGTTCTCCTGCTCCTAGCAGTCTTAACACTTCTATCATTTCTGGTTTTAGGCTGAATATTGTAGCTGTTCATGTGTATCTAGAATAAAGTAGTCATGTTTGTAAGTGATTAAAATTGTTTAATCTCACTGTGGAAACTAAATAGCTGTCATATTTGCTGTCTGGTGTTGATTCTTGATGTTTCTTCTGTATGACGAGACTTAAAACCCCACAATACATATTTCTTTTATTTCATATGGCTTTTGCTTTAATGGTTTGCTGACAATAAAATGCTTCAGTCATTGTGATTTTTACAAAGATTTTTAAGCAAAGTTTTTTTCTCTGCTGAAAGGAGTTGTTTTGTTATGGAGGTCATGCTTCTGAAAATACTTAGCATTCATTCCCTTATTGTAGGAGACCTAAGATTCTAGACCTAAGGTACAGACATGTACCTTTTACTGCCGCCTGGGGCAGCAGCCATATATGTACTTCTTGAAACCTGACCAACACCAACAATTGAATGCTTTAATTTGCCCACGCAATCTCTCCAGTGGGCAGCAGCCAAATGGAGGAAGCATCTCTGAGTACATTCCACATTTGACCGGTATTCCATCTCTAAAATATTTGTGTATTTGATAGCTGGCAGAGAGCTTGTAAGAGGCCTCTCTCCATACCTACCATTCCTGCTGTCCATTTATTTACTCATGCACTGTCTTCTGGGGACCATTCAGTGAAGGATTCAGTTTCATCCAACTGAATTCACACGTATCTCTCCTCTTACCTGCATTCATTTTACAAGTGCAACATCCCAGAATTACTTTGCAGGAAAGCTAAAATAACCTACTCCACTGGAGCAAAACAGGTGGCTTAAAAAAGTCTGAGTGACTGAACTAGCTGAAACTGGCAGACCGGAGTTGAAAACTGCATTGGAGAGGGACTCAGAACTAACTATATTTGTGGCACATTCTCTTGTTCTGAGTTGCAGTCCCATTCTCATGTACCAGCCTTCTTTGTAGCATCACAGTACCTAAAATTGTTCAATTTTAAGAAGTTAAAATGATCCCATGGAACTCAAATATCTGAATATTACTAAAACAGAATTCTTTATACGCTTTAAGTGGAGCATATGCTAAAGTGCTCTTTTGGGTCATGGCCTATATTGAATTCTCTTCCATAATTGCAAAATTGGTTATATTTAGATTTTTCTCGTAGTGTCACTGAAATCTGGGTTACAGGAATAGATACTTAAAGTATTTTGTTAGCCTAAGATGCTTTCAATTTTTTTACTATTAAAATGCCAATTACAAACCAGCTGAATTTAGCAAATTATTCATGTGCTAAATTCTACACAAAAATCATTCCACAGCTATATACATACATGCAGTTAACTGCTCACAGACATACAGCTTAGAACTAGTCAGAGTGCTCAGTACTCTGGGAAATTGGTGCTTACTTTGTACTTGAGCTATATGAATCTGTCATTGAGAAAATGCTGTGTAGAATGAAGGATTTTCACAGAAAATTAGAAAAACCTCATATGAAGTAAAGATTAACAGGATTTCAAATGAAACTCAATTAAAAGTGGGATGAACATTTCTGATCTCTAATACATGGGCCACATATTATACAGTCCTCATTTGCCTGTGTATTATCTAGTTGCAGATTAACCAGTACAGATGCAGAAATACTTCTCTGCCACATGAATGTACAGTCTGTGTCTAAATAATTATTAGTTTAGGCTGCATGAGAGAATTTTTCTGTAGGAAGTTTAGATATAGGAGAGGAATATCTAGTTATGCCCTGGATTTTGTCAAAAAAAAACTTAATGGTTCTGAACCAGCTGTGTATTTCTGACCAGTATAAACACTTGCTGGTGTGGGAGGGATTGTGCCCTATAAACTTTGGTCCAGAAGAATTTATTGGTTCTATATTATGCTTGACTCAGCCAAATGGGGAGCTAGCCCCTTTATTGCTTTTCTGGGGTCTCTATGCCATGCTGTCAAGTAGTCTGGGCTAACTAACTCAAGCACAGCTAAAGTTGGGAAAGCTCTGGTCCATTTTCTTGTTAGTATCTTGAAGATAGGTTATAGTCCCACTAAAATTTGTCTGAGCCTGTAAAGAGCAAATTAAGTGCTTCTGAATGTTTCTCACTGAGCCTGTTTATCCAGTCTGAACCGTTATCCAGACTATACCAACCTCCCATTAGCTCAGCTAAGGGCCACAGGGTAACAAAGTTATGGCCCTGAATCAGCAGAGTATTTTAAAACATGCTTAACTTTAAATGCATGCATCTCACAGAAGTCAATAGAACTTCTCAGTGCCTAAAATTATGTACATACTTAATTACCTTGATAAATTACAGCAGCAAACGTCTATTAAGGTTAATCCGGTATTATAATGCATTAATCCCAATTTCCATTTCAGCAAGTATGACACAGGTAATAGCATCTTTTTCACCACTTTACAACACTATCCTGGGCTTTTATAGAGCAAAGAAATCCATTTTAGAAGCAAACAAGAAAAGGTAACTTTGTTGTCTTCACGTTTTAGAACTTAATGAAGCAATTACTCATTATTAGCCAGTCTGCATATTTAAAAAAAAAAAAAAAAAAAAGCCATCAAATAACCTTGTGACTTCATTGTGCGTATATAAAACAATTTAGGTAGGTACCTTGAATATACAGAAAATTGGCGTCAGTCTTTTCCACATATTAGTAAGATAATTTTCTTTGGGTCAGCCCTTCATCAGAAGCTTCATGTAAGAAGTAGATTAGCATGCTGAGGTGCATCTTTTGTTGTTATAAACCAGGATATTCAATTTGTTATCTGGAAGGATGAAATAGTTTTCAAGGTAGGGGACTGATGATGACAATGTTCTCATTTAGACAAATTAAGAGAATTAAGCATTTTTTTAAATTAAGCTCATTTGCTATGATTCCTCATACAGCTATTTCCATCTGTGCTGTATACCATCATTCTGGTATAATACTGCATAGGCTGAGTTTCGATGGATAAAGTAAGTGACAAAGCAGTTTGCAAAGTGATATATTTTAACAGAAATTTCCAAATCATTGATAGTACAGCAATGTACAGGCCAGACTTAGTTGTCATTGAAGACAAAGACTGATTTTATACTAACTACAGTATGAATTGTATCTAACTTTAGTTTTAAGTCATGAGTTACTAATCATACAGAAAATTTCTCCCAGCTCACAAAGTCCAGGCACACAAATGTTTAGCGGCAAGAAGGTTAGACATACATGTTTGCCCTATCGAAGGCCAATAGGGCAACATCAAGAGAAACATATATGTTTGTACTGTCCAAGACATCATACTTAGTCATATGAGCCCACAATTTGACCCACAATGGCCACTTCTGTGTTGTGCAGCTTCTATACAATGGTGATCATACAAAATAAAATAATTGCATTTGTATTAGTTAAAAATGACAACAAAGCAGTGACTAGAAGAGGTTTAAACTGCACTTTACCATCAGTATTCCAAGCATCCATTATGTATCACACATAGAAAGAAGAATCTAAGTTTAGAAAATTACTTAGGACTAGTTCCTATTCTTCTTTCCTGCCTGCTGGTGGTGCTTTATGTGTGATAAAGCCCATCAAAAGTGATTGAACAGACGTTTCTGCATGGGTTTCTCCACTGGCTTGGCACAGGCTGTATTTGTTGTGCTCAACAAGCATAAACCCTGGACCCTCAGTGGTGTGGGGGTCCCAGGGCACTGGCTCTGAAGTGGTCGGGATAGTAATAAAGGGCTTAAACTGTCCTGCCATCTAGTGAGATTTTAGCTCACCAGGTAGTTTGCGCAAATAAGTGGAGGGAGTGAGTTTAAGAGACCTCAAAACCAGCTGGGAGGCATCTGCTTTAGAGCAAAAGAGCAAAGGTGGTGGGAGCTGGCCTGGTGAGAGGTAGGCTGTCTACAGCTAATCTGAGATGTTAACTTCAACGGTTTCAGTAAGGGTTCAGTACCTTGGTGTCTCTGTGTATTCAGAAAGTTGGACGATGGCAAACAGGAGACGTCTAACATTGCTGGGAACACTGTTCTAATAGCTTAAGTCAGCTTGGGAATCCAATGCTGGATGAAGTTTCCTCACCCCACAGGACTGCCACTCAGAGGTATGTGGTGCTCCTTCCTGTTGCCCCTTGGAGCTTATCTCCTCACCCAGTCTGCAGGAGCACCTCATTCAGAGGCCCAGACTTCTTGGCGGAAACTCATTAACACTGCATGGCCAAAAGAAAGATGTGAGGCTTGGGCACAGAGCAGTGAAGTAGCCAAAAGCATTTTCAATCTGCAAGTTCTGTCACAAAACAGGTGTCTTAAGTCTGGCTTGCAGCCTATGCAGCTTTAGATGCCCCCTCTGCAATCTGGGCTAAAGTGCCAATACCAGATGCCTGGTTTTGATCTTTTTTAGGGAGAACTCAGTTTCATCTTCCACATCTAAAGTTGTTCTACTTCTGATACTAATTAGCAATAAATGATGAGAGTTGTCATTTTATTATTTTGGTTTATTCTCCTGTTCAGACCAGTGTGTAGCAGTTCATATCGCAACACAGAATCATAGAATCATAGAATAGTTAGGGTTGGAAAGGACCTTAAGATCATCAAGTTCCAACCACTGCCATGGGCAGGGACACCTCCCACTAAACCATGACACCCAAGGTTATGTCCAATCCGGCCTTGAACACTGCCAGCAATGGAGCATTCACAACTTCCCTGGGCAACCCATTCCAGTGCCTCACCACCCCCATAGTAAAGAACGTCTTCCTCATATCCAATCTAAACTTCCCCTTTTCAAAGTTCAAACTTTTAAGTTTAAACCCATTACCCCTTATCCTATCACTACAGTCCCTAATGAAGACTGCCCCCCCAGCATCCCTATAGGCCCCCTTCAGATATTGGAAGGCTGCTATGAGGTCTCCACGCAGCCTTCTCTTCT
>JANRGW010040745.1:0-27038 GCA_024733675.1 Psilopsiagon aymara
TGTGGCTGCCCCATCCCTGCAGTGCTCAAGGCCAGGTTGGACACAGGGCTTGGAGCACTGCTCTATGGAAGGTGTCCGTGCCCGTGGCAGGGGTTGTGACTGGATGAGCTTTAAGGTCCGTTCAACCCAACCCATTGTATGATTCTGTGAAGAGTTTTGCACCTTTTCATGCCCTTTTGTAAAGTCAAAGAAAGCAAAAAGCACATTGAAATCTCCCCTGACCCGTGCCATCAGAAGCCAGCGGCTGTTTGTTTTGGGCATGTTTTGGTGTGGCAACGCACCCCAACACCACTCCACCTTCCACCAGCCCTTCATAAAGGCGTTATGGCAGAGGGCAGAGCCCTCATGGGGTAACAGGCCAGTGCAGAGGCTGAAATGAGGGAGGGGCTCATATCCGATGCCCCTGTGTCTGCAGGACCCCGATGGAGGAGACAGTGTGTTCTTCATGGTTCTCCCCCAGAATATCTCAAGGGAGAAGGAAGGAAGGAAGGAAAGAGGCAAAGACAGATAATGGTTTCTTTCTGCTTGCCTCCTCCCCGAGTCATGGCTTTCAGTTTTACCCTCAACCACAAAGCCTAAGGCCATTTTTGTTTCAAAAAGCCCCGTGAAAGTCACGGTTCGCTTGTTGCCCCGCATCTCTTGGGCTGAGGCGTTAAATACATCCCTGTCAGACAGGGCGACATCGAGCTGTGTCAGAGTATCTTTGTGCACCCAAACCACCCTCAGCCCTTCTTCCACTTCCTCTCTTTGAAAGCAGCCCCATCTTTCAAACCCATGTTGTAAATGAGTCATCTTTTCTGGCCCCACGTCCCTGGGAGTTCGATTAAACTTGTTTCTGCTTTAATTTCAAGAGATGCGAGCTGTGTCCCCACAAAGATGGAGCCCTGAAACGGACCGACAACGGAGGTGAGTACGTCTGCACGGAGCTGGGTATGTCACACAGAGCCTCTGGGGCTGGCCCAGAGCACGCAGGAGCTCATTTGTGAGCCTGGAGGCTCCGGAGGGATGGAAGCACTGCCTTTTCCTTGCAAAACTGCGCTTGCTGAAGCCTCCAAGCTCAAGACCTTTCCCTGTGGAGAAACCTCCCAGACCTCTGGCTGGCATTGGAGCACAGCCACTGGAACATGCAGCTTCTTGAGCGTAACCAGTGCATGATCTGGCTTTGTAGAGAGAAATGTGGATGTTGCAGAGTTATTTGCTTCGTGCTTGCACAGCAGCAGTGTGTTCCTCGAGTTAGCAGAGCTTCAGCCTGGAGTCCCATTCAAGAGCAAGGACCAGGACACAGTAAAGATGCTTTCCTCTGCAGAACGCATCATTGATGCTTCTCAGCCTCTGCTGCTGGGAAGTACTGTGGAGTCTGATTTTAGTTGTCAGAGCTTGTAGCTGTTGATGCTCCTGGCTGTACAGATCACATTTAATTCCTCTCAAAACCCTGTTTTTCAGGGAGGCTTCTGTACCTATCTGCCACTTACCTTAATACACAAAGTTAAATTAGACAAAGAGGTCTTTCTTCTGATCCCCTATTTAGAGAAGAAGCACCAAGTCCAAGATATTTTGTAGAAGCATCTTCTAGAGATGGTCATAAGTGCTAAGAGTCTTGGTGCAATAGCACAAGGATTGTGCTGGGGATTGGTTTATAGTAACGTAGGATCTTCTTCCAAACATACTGTTACATGGTTTGGTCAGGTCAGTGTAGACAGGCACAAGAAGTGTTAGAATCATGTCACTTTACAGGGTTATATAGCTCAAGTGCTTATGCTGCTGTAGGATTCTGTAATCTGGGAGTTTGGTTCTGCCTGCCCAGGTGAATCCGTCCTTATTCTAACTAAATCCTTCCAGTGCAGTAGCCATACCAGTATGGATTAGCCCCCTAAGGCTTCTGACCTTCGAACTTGCTCCATTCTGACGTGACTGGATGGAATTTCACCTTACACATCTGATTTGTGAAGTGGCTTGGTGGATTTAGATTTTAACTTGATTTGACTTGCTGAAAAAGAGCCTTCCTCAGCCGTTGATAACAGCCAGTAAAAGGAGCTTTGTTTCCAGTGGTGTGGGGCTGCGTGTCAAACCTGCCCCATCAGCATAAATTGCATCTTGGATGCTTCTCCTGGGTTTGGTTAGGTCTTAGCTTTGGGTCTCAAGTGCTGGGGGGATGCTCTTCAGAACGATAAGTGCTGTACATTTCTGTTCCCAAAGAAATCTCTGCGTTCTTATTTAATGTGGAGGTGGTATCCGTCTTATCTTTCACCCACAAAGAATTTGATTCCCCACCAAGTTACAACAAGCAGTATTTCAAATCTAACATCTAACTTCAGTTGGCTCCCTTCCTGTACTCCCTTCTCTCCCTCCTATGCTTGTCTGCAGCTCTGTCTGGATTTATGCCTCTCCTGGGTTGCTCCTTGTGAATCTCTGCTCTCTGTCTCATTTGCTTCCCCAGGGTGGGCCCACGTTGTCTGTGCTTTGTACATCCCAGAGGTGCAGTTTGCCAACGTGCTCACCATGGAGCCAATTGTCCTGCAATATGTGCCCCATGACCGCTTCAACAAGGTGAGGCCACCTCTCTCTCCTGCTGCCCCAAATGTATTTGCCCTCCCTTAGCTTTTTGGGGTCATCTGATTCTACCACATCTGTCCAATTTGTTCTAATTTCCAGGTACTCTGATCCCTTTCAGAATAACAAAGTCAGTCCCCATTGTTGAAGATAACTCTTGGGTCCTCCATTTCTCTCTTCCCCATCTCCCTCCAGCTTCAGCAATCTCCACTTTGGAGTTGCATATTGGTTACTGCACCTTTTGATCTGACACCACCGTTGTTATCGGGGGAGAAAAAGAGGTGTGAGTTTTGTGCATGCCACTGGGAAATAACCCAAAGCTGCTGTCCTGGGAGGGAGGTGACTGGACACAGATTTAGGAGTTCTTGAAGGCTTTGCCTCCTGGCGAACGGCGAGAGCGAAGCACAGATTTCATCTGCCTAAATGAGGCCTTTTCCTTCTCTCTGCAGACCTGCTACATCTGTGAAGAGCAGGGCAGGGAGAGCAAAGCAGCCTCCGGTGCGTGCATGGCCTGTAACCGGCACGGCTGCCGGCAGGCTTTCCACGTCACCTGGTGAGTTCCTTACAGCGGCCACGCTGTGCATGGGTGGTGCGGGGAGCTGGGCTGATCCTCCTGGGTTTATGTGGTGTGAGGGGTACCTCATCCGTGCGGAGTTTGGGAGGGAAAGGCCGAGGTTGCCGCAGTGAGAAGGAAGGCTGGGGATTTCCCTCAGACCATGTGGAATCCAAGAAGATGAGTCACAACGCAGGAATGTTCCTTCTCCAGCAGAGCACATGCACAAGTATCATCTAGAGGATGTGATTTCAAGGGCTGATATTTTCATGTGCCCTTGCAGCCTGTAAACAGCACTGCCTCTCAGCAGAACAGGGGGATCCCTTTACATGGATTCCTTGCTCATGATGCACCTTTTGCTGGAATTGGGACCGGTTTCCCGGGCCTTTCTTAAGCAAAGCAAAAACTGCAAGATAAATCTGGTAGAAAAGTAGTGACGAGTTTGAGGATGTTAATATGAATGAAACCTAGTCTGAACTTTTCCCCGCTCCTCCTTGCGTGCCATTGGCCAAGCAGAACAGGAATCTTCAAGACCCTGTCTGGGTATCCTGAGCTGTTCTTTGATGGGATCTGTGGTCTGGTTGCAGAATTTGCTCTATTCTCCCCCTGCTTTCATGTATTTCAGTGCCCAGATGGCTGGCCTCTTATGTGAAGAGGAGGTCCTAGAAGTCGACAATGTCAAATACTGTGGCTACTGCAAGTACCACTTCAATAAAATGGTGAGTGTCTTCATGCCTGCAATGGAGATTTTGTCACAGGAAAGGCATTTTCTTCATCCTAGGTTGTATCCGTACTCAGAGCAGTAAGAAATACCAAGAACACATAAACAAGGGGTCTGCTGCCTATTTCCCTTTTCAGCCATTCAGAGTCGTTGGGAATAAAGATTAGTTTATATTTCACATTTCTCTAGCAGCTTTAAACCCATTTTCAAAGGTAGGTGTTGAACTCTTCCCATCTGTTGTGGCTTCCCCGACCCTCTCTCTAGGGCTGAAAGACAAGTCGCAAGAAAAGAGAGCAGCCGCGATGTTTGATGCTCCAGGGGTATAGCACAGACACCCTGGGCAGGAGGGTAACACAGAACTTCTGCCTGAGGACAGAGAAAGCCCGGAAGAGATGTGGAGTCATTCACTGTTGGAGGGTTATTTGGGGCAAAGGACTTCCCCCTATTAATTACAGTACAGGCAGAAAGAGAGGAACCCTTTTCCTCTACTGCATAATTAGTAGACACCTGCTCTCCCTGCTCCAGCAAAAAGGAAACTTGATGCTCTCACTACAGCTTTATGTCTCAGTGCCTTCCTTGTTGCTGGACTTCCCCACTTCTCCGTCCTGCTTATCAGTGCTGTCACACACAGTGACTGATGTCTTGAGCTTCCCCTGCAAGTCAAACTGGAGGACAGCATTCCTGCCCTTCCGGTCCCCTCAGTATCTGACACAAGTGTAGCTCTGTATCAAGTTTGCTGATGCTGAGATAGATAGCAGGACTTCTGCTAGCGCAGGGCATCCTTCCACACCCCCTCATGACTGAGAGCTGGACACTGCTGGTCAGGAGGACTGGCTTGTCTAAGCATCACCGCCACCATTGAGTTTGCAGAATGGGTTCTTATCAGATGTGCCTTTCTTGTACAAGTGTCAGTGTACGTGAGCTGCCAAGAAACAAAGACTGGGGGAGTTAGATCTGTGTGCTTTTTGTAGCCCGGTAGTATGGTGTTCACTGGGGTCCCCATGTTAGGAGCCAGGCCGGGCACTCGGTACAGAAAGAACTTGGTCCTGCATGTCATAGATAAGCCATTCACCGTAACAGTGAAAGCTGGGCTGTGTAACACTGTTCCCTTCTCTTTCTCTGTTTTCCCCCTTTTCCCCTTCTCCATCTCCTCTCCCCTTCCCCACTTACCTCAGAAGACCTCACGTCACTCCGGCAGTAGCTCCTTCATTGCTGGAAGAAGGAGTCGATCCACATCCCCTGCTCAAGAGAAGCATGTGTCCCACCACGAAAGGCCAAAGAAGGTAAGAGCTGCACAGAGTTTGTCAGTCCTGAGAGGCACAGTCATGTGGGGTGGAGGGGAGAAGGGGAAGAGTGTGCAGAGAGCACTGATGGCCTCTCAGATGAGCCTTGACTCTTCACAATGAGTTTCACTGTCAAAGACCTGAGTTGTAGCTGTGATTTTAACGTGTGTGCGCAGAGAGCAGCACAGCCATGGCAACGTGAGGCCAAGTTTCCATGTTCAGATTACGCCAGAGGGCTCCTGGCAGAACGTGCCTGTGGAACGTGCAGCTTTCCCCTTTCTGTCCTTATGGCAAGTCCACTGTGAGAGTTGAGTGGTTTCCAGCCACTGACTCGATCTGTGTGGAAACAGCTTGGGCTGGGATTTCAAATACAGCAGCTTGAGGACATAAACTGGAGGTCGTTGGCCTCAGATCTTGGATTCCAAGTTTTAAAGGGCAAAAAGATAGTGATTAGTAATGTGCGGTGTGGCCAGCAGGTTAATTGTAGGCAATGGCAATGAGCATGAAGTAGGTCGGACTTTGTTAGTTGGATTAAGCAGCCACACGGATGCCACCTGCTTCAAGCCTACCTGTGAAAATAGTTTATCTTCATTAAGCAACTGTTTAGGAGTACTCTGTATGCCAGATCTGATGGGTACAAGAGTTACTGATCCAACTCTGCTCCTTAAGACCTACTCATCCAAAGTGCTGCGGTGTTCCCGCACATGTCAACAGCACACCAAGGTTCATCATTAACCAACTGACTCACGTGATAAATGCTCCTATTGCAAGGGAAAGCAGCAGGGAACATGGAAGGCAGAATGCCAGGAGACTCCTGGGCTGTGACAGGGGTGCAGGTTCCAGTATGGAAGGGAATAATATAATAATGAATATCATATCATCATGAATAGCCCTAAAGGACAGGGCATATGTGTTTTGTAGTGTTCAGGCTCTATAGCAAGAGGCAGCAGGATAAGAAGTCTTTCCTGCCCCTTGATGGATACACAGCTGTTGCAATATCAAGAATCCACAACATAGTATTGCCGCCCTCCTTTGCCACCCCATCTATCCAAAGGGTTGGGGTGGGATCTGATCGGAAATAATTTGTACAGGGATGCTGTCAGTATGGACAGGAAGGTTTTAATACCTATGGGCCACATCCTGGCTTTTTTTAGCAGAAATCTAGAATTCCTCTACCAAGCAACCACTGGATATATTCCACTGTAGTCAAAAGCCAAATTTACCTTGTTGTATAAACATAATTGATGCCCCTGTAAAGGGCAGCATGACTCTTTTAAGCCTTGCCATGTGTGTCTGGCTGTTTACTTCTTTACTTGTTTTCGTCTTATGGCAGTAGGCATCCTCAGAACGTGGAAGTGGTTTGGAATGGTTCATGATAGTGACCCACATCCAGAAACAGCTCAGTGACACTCCAGTGGCTTAAGATGCCTAAGTAAGATGGACCTCAGCCCAGTCTCCAGAGGTCAAGGGCATCCAGGCTTTCAAAAGCAGTCTGGCCATCGGTTAATAGTGACTGACACCCCCCTGGCATTCCCGGCTGAGAGGCCATAAATCCTGTGGGCAGGAAAGACATCTCCTTCTTTATTTACAGAGGTTATCCCGCAATATCCAGTTTGAAACGCTGCCCACCCTGCCCATGACGTGTTCGGGAAGCTTGCCCAAACCATACCTGATACATGGGCAAACAAGGGAAAAACCTCACTCACAAAGTGGTGCCTCCCCTGCTGCCCACACCGAGCCAGTGAATTTCCTGCTGCCGACGAGGCTAAAGCCTACAGGGAGTATTTACTCCTCTTGTGTGCTCAGCTGCTGCGAGCAGAGGAGGAGGAGGGAGGGAGGGAGAAAGAGCATCTGTGCCACGGCCGGGGAGCGGGTGCTTGGCACAAGGTGATGGGCTGTACTGGAACGTGCTATTTTTAGCTAAGAAGCAGGCAGAGAGGGTGGGAGAGAGGGCAGGATCGGGGTGATGGATGGCAGCTTTGGAGAGCTTGGCTGTAATTATAACTGACAGACTGTGCAAGTCAAGGCTGGGGACCGTATGAGGGTTCTGTACGTGCAGGGGTGGGAGCACGGTCATGTGCCTGGCAGGTAGGAGCAGGGGTGTAAATATCCTGCTTCCCAGCTTTGGTTGGAAAGCAGGTCAGCGCCAGGGGGAGAGTGAAAACAGGAGGAATACGGATTTATTTATAGGCTTCTCAGTGGTGTTTGCCACTATTGTTAGCCTCTGGGATGCTCAGGAACACGCCGAGGCTCTGGCTCGCTGCTGCTGCCTCGTCAGCTCTCCTCTTCCTGATGGCTCGCTGGGTTTGCGAGCAGCAGATCCGATGGAGGCCCCTTCCAGGGCTGGGATTGCTTGGCTTTGCCAAGTATGAAACCAACTCCTTGCACTTAGAGAGGGGGAGTCAGCACAGAATGGGGGCCGAGGCGTGCACAGCAGCTGCGATGGGCAGAGTGAGGAAGGCACTCCTGGCTCCCAAGGGTGTTGGGTTGTGATGTGCAGGGAGGAAGGACTGGGTGTGGGAACGGAGACCTTCCAAAGGGGTCCCCGCCGAGGGGCTGAGCCGTTCCTTCCCACATGCAGTACGTGACTCGCAGCGCATGATCTAATCGCTCGTGTTGCAAGGGAACTGAGCGTGCTGCTGCGCTGACCCCAAGTGGAACAGCTCCTTCTTGAGCCTGTCCAGCTGTGCAGCAGCTGGTCCCTTCCTCCCAGGCCCCGAGGCTCAGCACACACCACAGAACCCTGTGCTGCAGGTGCTCCTGGCTCTGGGCTGCAGGAGCTCGGTGCCTGACAGCTCCCTTCCAGAGCAGCGCTGGGGCTGTTGGCTTAGCCTCTATGGAACAAAGCTCTGGCTGAGTGAATGGCTAAGTTGAAGGGCACAGGATTTAACCCAGTGGCTTCAGTGAGACAGCAAAGGCTTGGGATTTGGACTCCTAAGCCCTGCTGTAAAACAGTTCAGCGTTTGTGAGGAGTCTTGTTCTCTGAGGAACAAGGGACAATTGTGATGCGGGGCTGCAAGCCAGCGTCAGCAGCACAAATGATACCAGCCCAAGCATTTCCTTCTGTGCTGTCCTGAAAATGGGAAAGCTCCAGGCTTTGGTTTCCCCTCTGAACATACCAGGCCTTAGCAAAACCAGCTCCATTTATGTCTCTGGGGTTGGTATTGCGATGTGTGTGCTCTACCCCGTAGGAGCCTCGTTTGCTTAGAGAAGAAAGAAAGAAGGGAAACAATAGCTAAATACCAAGAAAAGGCTGGATGACGCACAGGGGTTGAATGAAGTACAGATGTTCTGTCACCTATATTGTCTGCTTGAAATGCATAGGGAAAAATCACCACGCTCTATGGAACGAAACTGGTCACACGAGGAGCAGATGGCAGCACGTGCAGTACAATGGTTTTAGGTGGATACCCCATGGAGGCAGACACTCCTCCGCTGTTTTTCTTCATGAACACTTGGAACCTATAAACAGAATTGGGAGCCAGGGGGGCATTAGTTTGGATTTGGAGAAGGAGAGGAGCGGTGCCTGCCCGGTGACGCAGGAGAGAGAGGCAGGCACTTGGAACAAGTAAGCCAAACCTGCAGTTGTTCCTCAGGTCTGGGTACAGAGCCAGTTCTCCACAGTCACAGCACACCTTTAGCTCCTGAACTGCTTCCCTGGCGATGGAAGGGACGGCTTTATTGGGATACAGGGACTGTGTCTGGCCTGTTCCCTCTCATCCCTTCAGAACCAGCCAGGGTAGCCCTTGTCCCAGGGTGGCTGAGCAGATGCAGGGCAGAGCCTGCCTGCCACCACCATGTCCTATCTGTCTAGACCTGATGCCAGTGGAGGAAGCGAGCCAAGGATCCAGCCTGGCAGCTTTAACACACGGGGGAAGTTGTACCAGGCTGGAATCTATGCCCAGTGGCTCTGTGGGGGCTTTGTGTTTGCATTTGGGTTGGAGATGGAGGTCTGCCTCTTGGGGTTTTACATCCACACAGGCACCAAAGGGCAAAGGGGGCATTTTGATTAAGTGGGATGCCGGTAGCTGCTTGCAAGGCCAGCATGGAGTTTTCAGGGAGTGCTGAGCTTAAACCTGCTCCCATCTAGCTGGAGCAGCCTTGTTTCCTAGCATCCATAACCACCTTTCTGTGCTCTCTTGTTATGTGGGTCTCCAACCACCCCCAGCAAATCCTTCCATTAGCAGGGGCAGCGGTAATTTGCGAGCACACAAAGCCCAGCGAGGGCTGTCTGTGTCTGTCTGCCCCGCTCTTGCACTCAGAGGGCGTCTCAAGGCAGAACCACGGGCTCCCCACCAGGACCCAGTGCAAGTGGGGTGGCAGGAAAGCGTTTTTAGTGCCCCTGTGCCCGGTGCTGCTTCCTCCTCGCTGCCGCTGCCATGGCTGCAGCCCAGAGCCGTCCTCCTCCTCCTCCGGGTGAGGGAGTTCAGAGAGCCTGGGAAAGAGGGAGGGAGCAGCAGCGCCCGCTTGGCTCTTTGCAGCTCCCGGCTCTTCCCTCCCTCCTTTCCCCTCCATCTCCTTGTCATGATCCAATTGCGGGTGTCCGGCTGATCGGAGGCAGGGGCTCGGGGAAGGGGAGCAGGAGGAGCGCTGCACATCCCCTTTTGGCAGCCGCAGAGCCCGTTTGGTCCCTCCTGCGCCGGGGAGCTCCGGGGGAGGCTGTGTCTGCGGCACGCCCCCCCCCATGCCGCCGCGCTCCCCCCGCCGCAGGCCTGCCCTGCTCCGTGCCCGCATGCCAAGCCCCGGCTGCTCAGCCCTGCATGGGGAGAGGTTGCGTTCCATGCTGCTGGGTGCTGGGGGCAGGTTCACGTTCCCTGCAGAGAGCAGCGAGCACCGAGCAAGGTAGGGCTTGGCTTTGGCTTGAGAGGATGGGATGGAGGGGGGGGTGGTGTCGGAAGGTTTTCTCCTCTCAGCGCATCCCCTTCTCCCTCCTCCTTCTTGCCTGGCTCCTGCTTCATGGCACAGGCAGGCAGGACCCTGCTGATGGCAGTTGCTGTGTTGTGGGTGAAGTTTCCTGGAGGGAGGGTTTGCAGAGCGCCTGTGTGCTTGGAGATGGAAGTGCTGGATGGGGAAGAGCCAGGTAGGGAGGGGACGGGACGTTTCAGAGGCAGGGGTTCGAGTGCTGCTTTGTGCCCTTGTGGCTCTTGCAGGAAGCGTTTGGAGCCTTCCGGTTCCTGGAGAGAGCACACACGTTTCGAAACCTCCGGTGCGAGCTGGGGGATGCCCCAGGGTGTCTGAGGACCTGTCGACACAGGCAGGAGAGCCAGGAGGGACTGAGCACCCTGTGATCTCTGTGGCACTTCCCACCAGTGCCATGGTCTAGGGGCAGCCCAGCTCGTCTGCAAAGTGTCTGTGGGGTACTAGGCTTGATTGTCCTGCTTGTTTAACGCCGAACACGGCATTTCTCCCATGATATGGAAGCAGATGTGAGGTCCTGTCACCTTTCTGAGTACTCAAAAGCATTAGAGAGTCACTGAAGGGTGGGAGGTGCGTGCTGCTGGGTGGGCAAAGGCAGAGGATGCTCAGAGTGTGCAGAGCTTAAGGGCTGCAGCCCAGAATGATCCTGGGGGGCTGGTGCTAAGGGTTTCTGTTCTGACCAAGCAGAGAGCCTGGAGAAGATGTGGTGTGGTGGGAGAGAAGTGCTCGATAAGCACAACAGAGGAGGAAGGTGTGCCTGTGGGCACCGCCCAGGGCTGCGTGCAGGCACATGGAGCAGAAGTACATTGAGTCTGTGGTGGTTCTGGTTTCAATGCAGCCCTTTGAGCAGAGCACGAAGCCTGGTCTCTGTGGGCCAGATTTTCTAAATAGCTTGAGTGCAGTTGCTCAGCACATGGAGTCAGGGCCAGAGCTTCAAAAGAACTCAATAGCCAGCAGTTAGCTTTCTGGAAAACCTGACCATTTATCCAAGCATCTAAATGGGGGCTGAGGCATTCCAGAAATCTGGTCCTTGTTGTGCAGGCTGGGTTCTTGCTGAGTACGTACGTATGTACGCACTCCTACATGGAAGCAGAGGGCTGCTCGGTTTGATGTAGCCTCTGCGCTGCTGACAGCAAAGGGAGCTGGTTCAGGGCACAGGACACAGCCAGGACTGTGAAGCTGGAGGATGAGAGTTTGGTGGTTGCCATCACAATGAAGTTGTGGGAGGTTTTATGGTTTGCTATGGTAACGGTCAGGACACTGCAACCTTTCCCCATGCGTGTGCGCATGTGTCTCTGTGTGTAGGTTCATTGCGGTTAGCCAAAACGGCTTGGCTCTGCCTTGTGTCATCTTGACCATGATGTGTGACTTTAAATCATCACTGTCCTGCTGCCGTTTGCAACTTCATGACTGAAATGCATTTGGGATTCGGGGCCTGGAAAGGAGAGAATAAGCTCTCAGAAAGATTAAAGATTGGGGTTTATGCAGTTATTTGGCCAAATGTATTGCAGTTGGGGCCCTGTTTCCCATTTCTGGCTTCCGTGAGTGGCACTGGCAGCATCTACAAGTAGGTGAGCGTGTACCCAGGTGGGGTGGGGATCCCTGGGGTTTCTGTCTGAATGGATGGATGACTTTCTGTGAGGTGTCAGCAAGTTCCTTCGTCCCTGGTTTCCCCATTTGTAAAATGAGATGTAGACTTTAAAAACCTCTCTTCAGCCCCTTGAAACTCTCTCTGCTGTGTGCTATTGAGTGCAAATTGCTACTACTGCTGGAATAATGAGCACTGATCTGCACATGGTCTGTGCTTAACTTAGCTGCTTAACTAACTGGGCTAGTTTCCCCATCTCTCTGTCCTAGGAGGCCCACGAGACGCAGAGTTTACAGCACGAGAAGCCCCAAAGTATTTAAACCATGATGAGATTTAGTAAAGATTTAATTTTCATTTGTCTTTCGGCACTTAGGCTGCAGGAATTGCGTTTTCAAGCTTTCCATGTTTGCTGCCAAAGCTGGAAATAGGCATTAAAGAAAGGGAGTGGAAGAAAACAGAGATTCTTGTAAAATGCTTTAGCTCTAACAGAGGCTTTCACAGATCCGCTCAATGCTGGGAGCCTGGTGATAAAATGATGGATACTGGCAGCGTTGGTTGGGTGCTCAGCAAGTGCAGCGAAACTCGAGGCTGTGATGGCCTCCTTTTTTCACCAGCTCATCCCAGAGAAAGCTTCCGTGGTGCTCTCCCTGGCTGGTGGCTGCTGCATGGGGCTCCTCTCAAGGGGAATGAAAACTCAGCCTCATTCACACTGGAAGGTGCTGATTTCTGGAGCAGTTTTGCTTCGCTTCATGCCTGCCTCCTCCAGCCTTTTCCTGTTGCCCTGTCCTCCCTCCTGTCCCTTTTTTCCCCATGTAGTGTACTGTTTCCTAAGGTGATTATTCCACTCTCTCCTCCCCAAAACCACGCAGTGGAGCTCATGTGTTTGCTGCAATTGCATCTTCCCCTGACAGCATCCCAACTCTGGCATGTGCTGGCAGCTGTAGCCTCGGGGCTTTGCCTGCATGAGGAAGCAATCAGCATCTTTCTGAGAGTCAGTGAATTGTGATATGGTTGCTCTGTTCTGAATGCACTTTGGGTCCAGATTGAGCACTTCAGCTTCTAGAACAAAAGGCCCATGCAAGGGAATTGGACCAGGGCAGGCACAAAAAGGTCTCAGACAGGAGGATGGATCTGTCCAAGCCCTGCATCCCCTGCAGGTGTTTACCTGACAGCAGCTCTCTTGGTCCACGCACCAGTGACCACACTGGGAAGTTTAGAACTGAGCACAAAAGGTTCTGTACCTTCAGCAAAGCAAGCCACATCTTTAGCGGGTATCGGTAGCATGGAAAGCTCCTGTAATCAACTCAGTGTGTTCCCATGGGAGTGTACAGTGAGGGAAGGAGGGAGGAACAGGAGTATGGGATGGAGCATGCTGTTCTAGCCATCCATTCTCAAGCCGCACTGTCTCGAGGTGGCACAGGCGAACCTTTTCAGTCCTTTCACTGAGACCGTCCAGCTAACACTAAGAGTAACCTCCTTGGTTACAGTACGTTCCCCAGGAGAATACAAAATCAGGGCAGGCAGGACTTGAGGTTTCCCTGGCCATGATTTTCCCTTGGTTTTCCATTTGAAGAATCCCACGGTTCTGGGATTTTAATGAGATTGAAAACCAGAATGAAGAAATCAAACTCAACAGTCTGGCTCCTGTGAGCAGAGATGGACCCAGTCCAGATGTCTCTGTTGGGAGGGGAGACAGGAGGGATCTCTCTCTAGGTTAAGCCTACGTTGTGAGATCCCCACTTGCCTGATCTCTTTACCTGTGCACATACAATATGGGCTGAAATCAAGATTCTCCCGTTGGCTGCACAGGGTGGGTCTGGGAAAGTCTTGAAGAAGGTAGAGAGTGAGGGTAAGGGGCAGAGTCCCACTGGGGAGACAGCAAGAGGAAAGCTCAGGTTTCTTGGAATCAGCCAGAGCTTGTTAAGTCCTTCCCTATCATCTTACCATAAACTGATGTGGGGGCTTCTGTTGATATTGTGCGCTCCAGATGTTGGCTGCAGCTGGGGTAGAGGTAGTGGGATGCTCCCAGCCAGAAGAAGCTGGGATGTGGGGGAAGGGATACTGGGCTCAGGTGGATGAGCAGAGAAGGAAAGAGGGATATGAATGTATGGTTGTAAATCCACACCTACACACCCTCCTTTCTTTTTCCTCACAACTGCTATTCTCAGCAGAGGAAAAGTTTGCACTTCCAGCGCTCTCTGGTTTCTTTTACAGAGTCGGAAGGACAAAGAAAGACCTAAACAGAAGCACAAAAAGCGTCCGGAATCTCCCACCAGCCTTACCCCATCCTTGGTGCCCGTTGCTGCAGAGAAGGTACCAAACCTGCAGGATGTGAGTGTGCGGACGGAGGGCAGAGGGAAAGCATTGGCGCTAAGTGGGGAGGACAGGGCAGGGGAGCAGAGAAAGGGGCTTGTCCCTATGGTTTGATTCCCAATTCATCACATTCTCACTCCATGTCTCACTCCCCACCTTGGGAATTTGACGTGGCAGCTGGCGTGATTCCTGTCAGCACTGACGATGCGATCATGGAGCTGATCTCCCAAGTGATGGAGCTGTAAGTGCCAGCCTGTTCTGCAGCAGATGTTCAGATTGGAAGCTCTCATGGAAAGAGCTAAATATCCATACTTTGGCCTCTGCTGCTGCTGCCACATCGTGAACAGCTCAGGCAGGTGGATAAGCAAGGCAAGGCTTGCGGGAGGTGCTGTCCTCCATCAGACAAACTGATGAAGCAGAGGGGAAAAAAACCCAGGCCATCTTAGAAGCACGTGAGCTCTTCAAAGGGCATCACAAGAGGTGGCTTTTCTGTGCAAAACAATGGGGGGTCGGTTTCTGTTTAATTCCCTCATTTCAGGAACATTCAGGCAGAGGGGCACAGGGAGGTGGCCTGGGTTGCTCCTGAGGTGTAGAGGCAGTCCAGTTCCTGCTGGGAAGATGCTGCATTGTGGGTTTGTCTCCTCAGTGCCCGGGGGTGGTGGGACACAGTCAGGATGTCAGTGTGTTCCTCTGTTCACTGCTGACATTATGCTGCTGAAGATGGACTTTTGCACCTGGCTGTAAAACAGGAAAACCCCTGAGCCCTGATCTCCCAGTAATGCAGAACAGACACAGCTGAGTATGCAGCAAGGTGAAGGCCAAGTCTGTGGTTGTTCAGGGTCAGGGAACAAGTGAGGTTACTCCAGCACCTGGACCTTTGGAGTTGGCCTCTCCTGTGTGTAGTGGGAATGTAAATTAATGCAGCTCCTTAGCAGGGCTGCTCTGGTATAAGTGAGAATAGGACCAGAGCCAAGCTGCTGCTAGAGCAAATAAACAGCGTGTCCCAGGAATGTCCTTTTGTGCACAGAAACGCTCCTTGGAAGGGCTTGCGTGTCCTTTCCGAGGCAGGAATGCCTCGTGGAAACGGAGATTCCCAGGCTAGCATATGTGAGAAGCGCTGCAGGGGCAGTCTGGAAGGGAGAAAGCTGCCAGTCAGCACAGGGTCGCTTTGGGTTAGGGCTGAAGAGGATTTGCTGTGTTCTGTGGGAGGCCGAGGGAGCAGATGTAGGTCAGAGCTGAAGCGGCAAAGCTGCGCTCATGGTTCTCGGGCTGGGAGAAGCAGGAAGAGCCCGGCAGAGCAGAGGAAGAGCCTCGGAGCTGCCATCACTCCTGATGGACCTGGGCGTTCGTTCTGGCTTTCGGGAGCCGCGGATTCACCCCGTTACCGGAGCTGCCAGGAGCTGATGGCCTAAGGAGATTGTTTTCAAGCTGCCCTGAAACCCAAGCCCTGACTCCTGGCCAGCTCGAGCGGTTGTGAGACAATTGCCCACTGTCTCCCGCCGAGCCCTGCCAGCCCTTTATCAGTGAGGAGGAAAGGGTGCAATTCAGTTTTACAGGCAGCTTTCAACTCTTTGTAAGCTAAAATTCAGGAGATCCTAATTGCTGTAGCCCTGCTTGAGCAACAGGGTTTTAGTGTTTCCCTAGGGAGTTACTATTAATCCTCATAACAGCGAGTGTGTTTCCCTTGCCTTTTTCTTGTGCACAGATCCCAAAATACTGTTCCAACTCTGTTGCCAAAGGTACTCCAGATGGAATTTAAGAGCTGCTCAGCAGCCTGCTACAACCCTGCCCAAACCCCTCCAAGGGTGTTGTAGGAGGCTTGCTGCATAGTTGCCCTGGTGTAACATTGCACGGGCTAGCCTAATGGAAAACCTTGAGACCCGTCGATGTAGCGCATCCAAATAGGTTTCCTCTTGGAAGCCAAAACTCTCTTGGACCTTCCTGGGTCATAGGTTAGTACAACTCGTCGCAGGAGAGTATACTGCAAACCAAAAGCTGATGTGCATGGTGTGACCATGCAGAAGAGCATTGCTAGTCCCTGCTGTGCCATGGTTAGAGTCTGGGAAGAGCTGGGGTCTCTTCCTCTCCTTACCACTTGCATGATTTTGGGTAAATCATTTATCACCTCCATGGTCTTCTCCAAGTTCCCAATGAAGCAGAGCACAAACTCCCCATGGATAACCCCTGTAAGTGACACAGCACCCCATCTTTCGTGGGAGCAGCTGGATGAGAACACACCGTAACGTCATGCAGCAGTGGGGCCAGATGGTCATGTCCAGGCTCCTGGGGGCAGGACACTGGCCCAGTGAGCAGAGCCACAGGAGGCTGGCACAGCCCCTGATGTCCACGCCAGATCTATGCTGCCAGCACTTTGTGATGCTCACACTGTAGCCAGAGGAGCACCACACAAGGAGGCTCCTGTCCTGGTGCACAGGAGCAGGGGTTGGACTGGTGGCACTGAGCATCGTTGGTGTTCTGGAGCCAGCAATGAGGAGAGGAGCCAGACGATCAGCAGATTGAGGCCCTGGAACTGTTTGCTCCTTGGACATCAGGACTGCGGGCAGACTGTAGTGTGGCACCAGTCATAGGAAGGTGTTACTGGTACCTGAAGCCACACTCCAGTCTACTCCAGTTTACTTAGCCTAGAAGGAGCCTGCAGCAACAGGCACCTGAGCCGCAGCATCTGATGTTGTTACCAAAGTCCTCTGAAACCATCAGCAACCCTTTAGTAAGGTATTTTCAGAGCTATACTCCTACGTAGCAGGACTTCTCAAGCTACTTCAGCAGGTGAGGCTGCCGGCAGCGGCACTATGGCATTGCTTTGGAGGAACTGTGGGCATATTCCACTCCCCTGTTGCCTCTGGCAGCCTGGCCTCTGTGCTCACATTTTGCTTTAGTTTTGCACTCCAGATTTCTTTTTCAGGCCCAATTTTCACCCAATCCATCGTCCACCCCGCGCTCCCCTCTTGAACCATTTAGTTACGAAGCTCCTTTGATGTGGTTTCAGTCTTCCTCTCGAAATCAATAGCGGTAGACCTCTGACTCTGCCAGATTTTTGAGCATCTCCCCGAGTGCTTCCCGGTGTCTTCTAGGAATCTAAATGCCATTAACACCTGACCCTTGGCCTCTCCCAGGCCTCCGTGTCCTGTCTGTGCAGGGACAAGCTTCAGGTTTGGCAGATAAACATCCTGAGAACGCGGTGTGGCCTCAGCTCTCGTCTCCACCGGAAAGTGAAACTAGGGTGTGAATTCACAGCATGCAAATGCCTCTTCATAACAGCTCGTTTCAGCTCTCCTCCTGCCTCTGCAAAGTGGCTGTGGGTGAGGAGATGCTCATCGCCCTCCCAAAGGGGCAGGAGGCCTTTCTGGTGGGGCACAGGAGTATCCCTTCTGGAGAGCACACAGAGCTGTGCCCTGCGGACCCCCCAGTGGTGGTTTTGGGTGGATTTGGGGGGATTTAGAGGGTGGGGTTGTGCTGGAGAGAGGTTCTCTTTCACTGCCACATCGGCTGCTTGGAGCTCACGCAGACTTTCTGGGGAGTGGGAGGGAAGCAGAGAACATCCCCTCTGGGTAAGAATGTGGTTATTTCACGTGGTCCATCCAGAAGTGGTGCCAGAAAGGAATGCTTCTGAGCAGCCTGTTGGGAGGATGGCATCTGCAGAGTGGGTCTGGGGCAGAGGAGGGTTTCGCACAGCGACGGGAGCAATGAGCCTCCCCAGGAAGCGTTGGCAGCCGGCGCTGCTCTAGCTCTATAGTCACCCAGTGCCAAATTCAGGAGGCAGTTTCTGTGCTCGGGATCTCGCCATGGAGCTGGTGCCTGGTGCTGGGATGGGGTTAGCGAGCAGCAGCACAGCAAACCTGCCTCTTCCCTCCGTTTGCGAGCGCCCTGGGGAGCCGTCCCACTGCTCCCTGTTGCGCTTGCAGTAAATCTGCAGGATTGCAGCCCCCCCATCTGCCTCCTCCTGCCAGCTGCAGACATCAGGAGCACTTGTTGACACACGCACATGCTGTGTGTTTTGGGCTGCAACATCTGGCTCGCTCTGCGTTTTGTAAGCTAAGCTGGGGATGCCAAGGCCTCTCCGCATCCATCCTTCTCCAGTCGGGTGCTGGAGGATGAAGAGCTCCTGATCGCAGACCCCATGGAAAGCAGGGAGGCTTTCCAGGTTTTCCACTGGTACTTGAGCTCTCGGTGGCTTCCCAGAGCGGTCCTGGAGCTGACAGATCCTGGGGATCTCTGCACTGTGCCTGGCTCAGGCAAATGCACAGTCAGTGATGGGGTAGGAGGTTGTGGGGGGAGGCTGATGATTATTCTGCTAATCACAGCATGTCTCAGCATGGATATTTACCATAAGATTTCCTTTAGCATCCCTTGCCCAGACATGAGTGGGAATTTGCTGGTGACATCAGGGTCTTAAAAATAAGGTCTGCACACAATCCCAACCTGCTTTGGGTTGGAAGGGACCTTAAAGCTCCTTCAGTTCCAACCCCTGCCATGGGCAGGGACACCTTCCATAGAGCAGGGTGCTCCAAGCCCTGTGTCCAACCTGGCCTTGAGCACTGCAGGGATGGGGCAGCCACAGCTTCTCTGGGCACCCTGTGCCAGCGCCTCAGCACCCTCATAGGGAACAGCATCTGCCTCAGAGCTCATCTCAGTCTCCCCTCTGGCAGGATGAAACCATTCCTCTTGTCCTGTCACCACATTCCCTTGTCAAAAGTCCCTCAGCCCATCTGTATCTCCTATTTCCCCTTACAAACAACAGCAGCACAGTGCTGCCTGATCTTGAGATGGAGGGAAGGGACATGGTAAATACTGTGAGTGGCTCACAGAGAAGCTGCGAGATGCTGATGGAGACTCATCTGACCTCCATCTAGTGATCCAGCGTGGAAAGGCAGCTGATGCTTACAGCCTGCCTGGGTGGCTGCTTCTGCACATCACCCTGCAGTGCATGGCTGGAGGAGCCCTTGCTCTCATCGCATTGTTCCTCCTTGGCATCCTCCCTGCTTCCCCTGCCAGTAGTTTAATCCAGGGCAAAGCCGCTCTGCGCGGCTGACGCGAGGCACCATCCTCCCCCTTTTCCTTCTGGATCCTCTCAGTGGTTCCCTCTAGGAGCTCGTCTCGCCAATCAGGAGGCAAAGAGATGCTCTTCTGATTGCCCATCAATAAATTAATGAATGAAGAGCTTGGGTGCTGCACAGTGTCCCAGGGAAGCCAGGAATGAGGTGCAGCCCCTCGGGGGACAGGAGGTACGTGCATCCCGGCGCGACTTCATCTCCCTTCAGGCTCCTGGGTTGAGGCAGTTTCCCCCTCAGCCTTCACCTCCAGCTGTGGCAGAGGGTTTATTCTGGTGACATTTTTTCCCTTGGTTGCATTAAATAAACCTTCAAAATGTAGCTCCTGGCTCATTTTGAAAGAGAGCTCTCACTTCCTCAGTGCTTCCCTGCTTTTTTCCCCCCCATCTGCAGCATGTCACCCCCCCTCACCTGTTTGCAACACATGAAACAGTGGTGTTTCTGCACACGCATGGATTTCCGTGAGAATAGCCGATGATCCAGGGATTGAGACCTTCGGTTGTGCCCGAGGCGAGCAGCGGGCATGGGGGTTGCTCCAGCCCTTCATCAGGAAGGCGATGGGACTGCAGCCCTTGTCACTGTTATTAATATTGGCATGATGATAGCAGATCCCTCCCCTTCAGATCAAGGCCTTGTTGTGCTTGGCAGCCCACGTGTGTCTCCTGGAAAGCTCCACTGCCACACAGAGCCTGCAAACCCCATGGAGCAAAGTGGGAAAGAAACAGAGGCACAGAGGGGGGAAGTGATTTAGGGCGGCTTCAGTTTCCCTCTCTTTGCTCCTCAGCTGCATTGCTTGGGCCCTTGCCCCAAATTCGGGCTCTCTGGAATGGCTGTTAGAGAAGGGCCCTTGGTGGGGAGGAGGGTGGGAGTTTCCACGTGGATTTGTCTGCCATGACCTGCTCGGCAAACAGTCCCTAGGATAGCATTTGGCAGGAGGTGGGAAAATCCTGCCCCTGACATCCCTGGGAGGCTTTCAGGGAGGCTGTGAGGTTGGGATCAACCCTGCAGGTGAGTGTCTGTCCCTTCAGCACCTGCAGCTGAGCCGGCTCGGCCTCTCTTACCCTCTTCTCATCCCATTTTCCCTTTAGTTTTGCCATTCAGATGTATTTCCCAGCTCAGATTTCCCCCTCCCACCCATCACTCATCCATTACCTGCCCTGCACTCCCTTCCTGACACTCGGGATCGAGAACCTATCTTCTCTTGTGGCTTCCCCCCAGCCCTTCTGTGGCCTCGTGCACCTTGTGCGAGGAGCTCCAGAGAGGTTGAATTTATGAGAGGAAAACCCAGGGCTTTGCATTTGTGCTCCGACGTGAGCCATCTCGTTCCTGCCTCTCCGAGAGCAGGCGCCGGACTTCCCATAGCCCCCAGCCACTGCTCCCCTTTCCCTCCCCAGGCAGATGTGGAAAGTCAGAAAGATATTGATGTTCCCTCTGAGCTCGTAAATCAAGGAGGTTTAATCTCCTGCATCCAGGAGTCTGTGATGAGAAAGTACAGGACACCCCCCCCCCCCCTCCCCTAATTTCCACCACTCCCTTCCTCCTGTCTTTCATATTCCCGGCACATCTGGTGTGTGTTAGGCTGCCAGCTGTTGCATTGTGCAGAGTGATTAAACCATGTGGGAGGAATGGGGAAAGATTTTTATCTGGCCACTCATGAGTTTGCATTACAAGCTCTTTTTTCCTTGAGCTCTCTCCCCAAGAAGAGGTCATCTGGAGTCAGGGATAGCGGAATGTGGGAAAGGGATCGGGCTTCTTCCTTCTATCTGCTCAGTAAGAAAGAAAAGGAGTCTGCACTAATGTACAGGTGTTACGTTTTGGGCTTGGAGCCATCCCATTAGGGCTCTGTCTATGATATTGAGTGGTTGCAGTAATATCTTGCAAGAAGTCATCTTTGAACGCTGCTCGTTTGGCTTTGAAGTGACTTGAAGGTGAAGGTTTCATATCCCTGTGTGGGTGCCCCAGGGGATCTGGTTTTCGGTTCATTCCGCTCTCCCCCTGCTGAACTCCCACACTCCTCTCTCTCATCCCAAGCTCCTGGATTTCCTAGCATCTGGCTGGCCTCTTCATCCCCCTTTGCTTCCCTGTCTCCTCAGGTTTAGATGGGGTTTGGAGAGCATCTGTTGCTGGGTGGTCAGATGCTGCTCTAACAGTGTCACTATGAAATACTGCAGTCGATCTTGGAAAGCCCTGGCTGGCCCCGGTGGATGCTTTAGGGAATCCAGGCAAGCTCCTGTCACTGCACAAAGACAAGTAAATTCCCCCCAGTTGGAATGACCTTGCTGAGAACAGCACACCTGAGAGATGCAGCTGAGATACATGCTTGAATCCCAGCCAAATTCAGATTGGATGCGAGCTGAATAACCCTCTGAGGTACTTCCCTCTGCTGACAGTGCAGGGAATCTCTGATGTCTGTGCCTGGATCGTCAGTTCCCTGTTTTATTTCCTGCAGATAGATGGGATGGGAAGCAGCAAGAGAGGGAAATGTGGCTTTTTTCTGCTGAGCAACATGACCTGAGCATCACTTTGTGGGCAGAGGGGGGCAGTTACTTCTCTTAAGGGGAAATTGGTCAAAAGAGCCCCTGCTGTGGTCACATCTGGCCTGAGTGAGTGACCGCTGTGTTTGCTGCTGCCAGGGCTCTACCAGCCACCATGAGGGGAGCAAAGAGACCTCGGAGGTCAGCCGGTCGGAGGTGAAAGGCAGGAAGTCCTCAAGCCATGGAAGCAGCCACAAGGGGAAAAAGACTGGAAGTGGGAAAAGCTCGGTTGGCTTCAGCTCAGCTTCATCCAGCGGGACCTTCCAGCCTGCAGGTAAGGGGTGAAGGAGAAGCAAGAGAGAGAATGGATGTTTTGCTTTGCTCCTCTTTGAGATGTAGCTGTAAATACACCGGCAAGTGCTCACGGCTCTTCCTTTAACCCCTGGAAGAGAAAGGGAAAAGCCTTGCTGCTGCTAACGCCATGCACAGAGGGAAGAACGGAGCCCGATGAGTGTTACAGCTCCCCTCCCAAGGGAAAACAGATCCAGATGTGTGAGTGGAGGGAGGAGGGAAGGGATGCAGGCAGTGTGGGCAGCACCTGCCTTCTCCTCCCTAGGTGGTACTGTCTGCAGCAGTGTTTTAAGGAGTATTAGCAGAGAGATCTGAGCCAGACTCTGGTATCCAGGCTCCCCTGAGCTCTGAGTCAAAGCCGTGCCAGGCTCCCATTGCTCTGACCTTGCTCTTTCCTGAGCTGTTGCCATAATGGCCAATGTGTTTCATCTCCTGGTACCCCAGTGGGGCTGGAGGGATGAATGGGGGTGATGCAGGGCCGGGGGAAGCAGACATGGGCATGTTTGGGTGGGGTGAAGATGCTGCTGTGCACCTCTCGTGTTTGCCAGAGAGCATCAAAAGTACACGGGCTTGGAGGTGACAGGGATGGCCTTTGATAACCAGCTTGTGCTAGAGGAGCTAGGCCAGGTTGGACGGGGCTTGGAGCAACCTGGGGTGGTGCAGGGTGTCCCTGCCTGTGGTGGGGGTTGGAACTTATCTTGACGGTTACTTCCAACCCCAAACATTCCATGGTGCTATGATTCTCTGCTCGGTGTTGTGACCGTGCTCCTCTTGCCAGCCTCCTGCTATGGACTGAGTTCCTGCCACCATGACTGTTCCTATCCCTGCTTCCCCCAGGTACCTCCTGCAGCAGCTTGCAGTGCTCCCAGGACTTCGTGACATTCCCCAAGCTCGAGCAGGACGACGAGAAGTACCGGAAGCCTGTCTCTTCCTCCTCTTCCTCCCACTGCTCCCCTCTGTATGAAAGCCAGAAGGGGGACATCTTTGAGCAGAAGGTGATCTTCTCAGGCTTCGGGTCCATCATGCGCTTCTCAACCTCCGCAGTGAGCCAGCAGAGAGGCCGTGATGCTTCCCCCGTGGACTATAAAGCCTCAAACACCATCAGTGGCCCTTCGGTGGGGAGCAGCGGGACCAGCAGCAGCAGCAGCAGCCACAAGCGCATGCCATCCCTCAGCATGGAGGAGGGAGAGTTGCTGAAGGAGAAGAAGCACAAAGGGAGCAAGAAGAACAAGCATGGGCCTGGCAGGCCAAAAGGGGGCAAAAGCAAAGAGATTTTGGGTGCCCAGCTGGCTGGGTCCACGTCTACGTCCTCATCGCCCTTCTCCGGGGGCTCTCTTGTCAGCTCCAGCATCGGCAGCTCCTCCCGACCCTTCAGCCACACGGGGAACCTGCCCAGCCTCAGCATGGAGTCCCCGCTGCTGGGCTCAGGTATGTTCCCCCTTAGGGCTCCAGGTGTGCACGGCTCCTCCCTCCCTTCCCATCCCATGGAGCTGGTGTCTGGACCTGTCTGCACCGAGTCCAGTGCCTTTAGTTCAGTCCCTGGAGCTGTGAAAACCCACATCTGGTTCTCCCATTTCCATGCTGGGCTTCGTGCTAGGATCAGCCCCAAGTCAGCTTCTCTGTTGGTAGAGCTGTGGAGCATTTCAAACCCTTTGCTGGAGAACCTCAGCAAGAGCTGAATTTCCAAAGGGATCGGGTGGGATATTCACAGCCCAAACCAGGACCACCACAGCCTGACCCTAAATGAGAGTCTCTCGTAAGCGGTTCAAGTTTAACCCCCCTTTCTAAAAGCAAATCCTCCCATCCTGATCTTACTGCATCCACACAGGGTTGGGAGATTGGGTCCCCATTAACTCTGCTGAGAGGCTTACAGCCATTCCCAGCCTGAGTTCCCTTCCTTGCAGGGATGGAGCAGGCAGGACATGCGGCAGGAAGGGGTTAAGGCAGCAGGCAGAGGAGGAGCCTGCTGCTCGGGGCTGAGGTTTGACACTGTTCTGGCAGCAGAACTTGTCATGGGTCTATTGTGGGTTGTTTGCAGATGTTCCAATTTAGGTCAGATTGCACGGGGGGAGGTTTGGGTTTGTTGTGTGTGCCTGGGAGCCCTGCCCCATTTGTCTGCGAGAGGAGGGGAGCTGCAGGAATTGATGCATCTCCCGTAATCATGACCTGGGGCAAATGGTTTTTTGCCTTCTCCCTGGAACAACAAAGGGGTGTTTCAGAGAGGAGGCTGCTGCCAGGCCCTGTGCTCCTGCCTGCTTGTTCTCCCATTCTTCTGCTGCAGAGATGTTGGCAGGGCTCAGAAGGACCTGGCTTTGGGCCCCTGCTGCATGCATGAGCCAAGGGGAAGTCAGACGGGTCCCATCCCTCAGCAGCAGCTCCTCCTCTCCCTTTCTTCCTCATTTATCTGTCCTGCCCCATCATGGTCCCTGGGCATCACGCAGGGGACAGGTCAGCTCAGTGAGAGTGTGGTCTCTTGACTAGCACAGGCAGCAGAGAGTGGGACTCTGAGTCCACAACCCCCTCCTGCCATTGACTTGTGCCTTTGGTGGATCACTTTATGGTGTGATGTATCTGTATCAGGGGGCTGGCAAATACCCTGGCTATCGTTACTGGATATTTGGATATCCAAAGGGGTTGTGTGTGATACCTTTGGATAGGAGGACTGCTGCTGTGACCACACTCACTACGTGCCAGGCCATGAGATGCTCAAGTGTGTGGTGCATTGGTGCCACCCTCCCTTTCTGAGATGGAGCCCTGCAGACACCCAGCTGCTTGCAGGCCATGGAGGGGAGCAGGGCTCTGTAACCATGCCCTCCCCTTGCAGGGATCTACACCAGTAACAAGGACCCCATTTCCCACGGGGGTGGAGTGCTCCGCGCTGTGTGCAGCACCCCGCTCTCCTCCAGCCTCCTGGCACACCAGGGCACATCGTCCCTCCCACAGCTCAACCGCTCTCCCTTTGCCAGCACCATCCCAGCTTCCTCCTCCTCCGTGTCCACCACGCAGGTAAGAACATGGGGACCAGGAGGGGGGCTGTAGCTTGGGAAGAGCTGGGCATAGAGGAGCTGCTTTTGTCACTTGGGAACAGCTCCTCTTCCTTCACTGCAGCTTCCCACAGAGTGGGTGTGGAAGGATGTAGGAGGTTTGGCATCGCAGCCCACAGCCTGTTTGAGGGTGGGAGGAATTGCAACCTGAAAGGACACGTGGCTTTCCACTGCCCAGGTAGCAGAGGTCTGGCTGTCCATGTGCTGTGTGCCCTGCTTCCCAGTGGATCCTGCCGCTGGTGCTCACCCTGCAGCACAGAGGACTTGGTGGGAGGGCTGGCACATCCCCACTGGGTGGGCTCTGTGTGTGCCAGGAGACAGAGCCTTGTCCTTTGTTGGGAGCTCGCTGTGGGAGGTGTTTTACAGTGAGGAGAGAGTTGGTTTTACAGCTTCAGTGTTAACATGGCTCATTCAGACCTCTTGGCTCCGAGAAGGGCCTGGGAAGCTTTCAAGTGTCTAGCGAGACTTCCAAGGAGGTATTTTTAACACTGTCTCATGAGCAAGCCGGGATCAAGAGGCAGGAGGAGATGGAATATTGAAGTTATTTCCCTCCTGCCTCTTTGAGAAGTCATTCCTCTGTCTCTCCTTCCTTGTTTTGCCATGTAGGTGTTCTCCCTGGCAGGTTCCACCTTCAGCCTCCCTTCCTCACATATCTTTGGGAGCCCGCTCACATCTGGGTTGTCGATCAACCCACTCTTAAATCAGTCGGAAAGCAGCCGGGCAGGTACGTGAATCAGAAGGTATGTGAGTTTGGACTTCCCAAGGGCTCTCCCTGGAAGAGTTGAGACAACCACATCCATAGTGCTCCAGCTGCCCCTGCTTGCTCCCATCCTGTGCCTGTGAGAGCCAGGGACTAGGAGAGGGGGACAGTGGCTTTTTCCCCAAGGCGGGGGGGGGGATGCTTGTGTTTGCCCTACTGCTGTGCTGGCTGGCAGCCCTGTAGCACATCTGCTGCTGTGCCCCTTGGCTAATGTGCGGCCCTGCACTTGTGCTAGAATGTGGAGTCCTTCCCTGCAGGAATTTGTTGTCTTTTTACACCCTGAAGCTGTCCAAAGTGAGTGAAACCTACGGCGAGCTTCTGCTTGCTCAGAAGTTAACAGTTGTCTGTTGGGGCTTTGGTTTCTGGGTTTCTTTTGGGATGAGAGGTGTCTCACACTCTTTAATTCCCATCTTCCAGTTCGGAGTTACTTTCAGCCCTTCCCCTTTGGCTTTGTTGTGAACGCAGCAAACCCCACTGGTTTAAGCTTCCAAGCGCAAAGTGCCAACACCGAATTCCTTACAACTGCTCATATTTTCCCACCAAGGCAGATTCATTTTTCTTGGAAAATTGCCTATTTAATAAGCAGGAAACTTGAAGCATCATAAGATTTTTATTTGATTATTAATTTTTTTCCCCCCAAAACAGAGGGGGCCTCATCTTTGGCTTGCACCAGTAGTTAAACAAAAGCACCCTCCTCCTTCTCAGATGGTTGCAGTTCGTAGTGCTACTGTCTCATGCCCCCCTAGCCCGGCAGCGCTGGCAGCTCAGCATGCTGGATGCTGAACTCTTGGGAGGTAAAGCCTTGCCCAGTGTCCCACTGGGTGACAAGCACTTGAAAACACACCTTAGAGGTGGTTCTGGGTTCTCTGGATCCGCTGCCCCCAGTGTGCCCTTATTCACCTTCACAAGTGTGCATGCCTGCATGTTAAGCATGAATGAACACGTGTGCTCGCTCCTGACCTTCGCAAGCCCGGGGAGGTGCCTTTCTGTCCCTGTGTCTGTCACCGGCAGCGTTTTGTCTGCGTGTCCCCACCAGCAGCTCGGGTTGAACTTGAAGGGGAAGGAACAGCGCAGCTGACCTTAGTGCGAGCCAGGGCCGCGGTGTTGGAGCTCTGAGTCAGGAGTGATTCACTCACCTGGAATTAAGGAAAGAATGGGATGATTCAAGGAGTTACTCTTCCCTCCCAGCAGTCAACAAGAGGGAGATGACCCACTGCTGCTTCCCCTTGGCTGTTGTTTTGGCAAGGTGCTGACAGCAGAAGGAAGCAAGTCAACTGTCAGGAATAGCCCTGTGGCTCCGGCACAACACGGGCTCAGCAGTCTGGGTTCTGCTCCAGCCCAGCAGCTACTGCTGAGTGAGTCATAGAGGCAAAATCCAACGTACAAAGTGCTCAAACACACCCCCCCCCCCTCCC
>JANRGW010040746.1:4056-35176 GCA_024733675.1 Psilopsiagon aymara
TGAATTTACTGTTCTTGAGGATTTTATTCTCAAGATACAGGTACCAAAGTTTCAGCATTAGTATCTTGCATAGCTTAGCACTAACCAACAGCTTTCTATATAGGTAGATCAAAAAACCTCCAACCAAACACCAAAACAGAAACACATTACCTACATGCGTCAACAACTCTATAAACTTGTATATTTTAAGACACTAATAACCAGCAAGTGAAGGTGGCCTTAAAAAGGATTTGGAAACTATCTCCTTCCTATTTACTAATCCCACATGGATTACTTACAAAGACAAGGTGGCATACCACAAACTTTACTCCGTGAAGCAGAGCTTTTGTAACCCTGCTCAAAACTGGAACAAACACGAAGACCAGCAACTTCAAAAAGATACTGCTTAACTGAAGGTGCATTTTCTGTGACTGTTCATGTAAAGCTCTGCAACGTATTCAGTAGCTTACACTTCCTCAAATCATAGTGTACTTTTGCCAGCATGTAGTTGTATCACTGCCTTCATTTATAAGAATAATTGTTTCCCACTATTTGGGGGAGAAGTCAGTAAAGTCTGATGCTGTCACACAGAAGAAGCAAAGTACAGGGCTAGACCAGAAACCACAGTCTGTGTACCTCTTGAGGGTGGTGCCAATAGGTTATTATTTGGCTAAATTATTTCTTGAGGTATCTTCAACAGAGGTTCATTCTCTGTACAAAAATAAAGGAACCAAAGCAACAACAGGCATACTGGCACACCTTACAGGTGAACAGATCTACCAGTGATAATATTCCTTTATCATCATCATGGCCGCTGAAGACTGTCTTTTTAGCTGCTAGCCACTGTGCTCTCTACCCAGAGCTATATTTGTGCATATATATATTGGCTCATATAGCAGATTATTCATGTATTAAACTGTCATGATGTTTCAATTTCTTCCAACTGTTTAAATGAACTGCCAAATTTAAACTGCAGCTCACCAGCGCTCACTCTCAAAATAGGTAGGAAAATCCCTTCATGCCATTAGCACTGAGTAACACGGCCCCATTTAACTTACGAAAATGCATAAAGAAGTAAGAATTTCCCGTTACTCTGCTTCATCATCCTAAGACTTTCAAAAAACAAGTACAGGCAAACTGAATCCCTAATTTCTACAGCATTCATGTCAGAAGAAAATGCATAAGCAAAAAAACAACATTTCCATTTGAAGCTATCAGATTGAGTATGCATACTGATCATGGTACCATCTCTTTTACAATAAAAGTAAACGAAGATCCTAGAGTGGAGTTGTGAAATAAAATCTAAGGTTTGAAATAATCACAAATATCCTGAATTATTTGAACAGAACCCTAAGAAATTTCTACAGATAGGGTACCAAAGTTCATGACCTGACAAATTTCCAGGTAATAAACCAACGACTGTTTTATTTATATTACCACAGAAGGTACACATCAGCAGTGGCTGGGGGACTAAACCTAATAAGGAAAGCACTTAATGGAAAAAACTAAACCAGGACCAACCACTGATTTGCAACACTAAGAAATGACATAGTAAAGACGGTCAGCCAGACCACTCTTTAATACCCAAATACAAAAACTAGACTTGCATTAGTTTTCTGTTTGAGTACATGATCTAGTCAGCCTGCTGTGTCACTGCAACATTACAGTACTTTATGATTAGACGAGGGAGAAGTAACTAAGGATGTTTCAATTTCAGATGAATAGGACTTTTCCTCAGAGAAAACAAACAAGAGGCACTCAGGATGTGCTTTCATAAATTACTGTTTCTGCATAAACCACAAGTAACATATTAAGCACTATAATTTAATTTTTCTGTCTGCCTTAGACACCAGTCACTTTTATTCATGGCGCTGTCTAACAGAAGTAACCTGGCAGCTGGCAATTACCTTCTTTGCCTTCCCCATCACTACAGACCCAGCAAAGCCACAGGCCAGTGCTCGAGAGTAGTTTAATATGTCTGAAGTTAGAAGGAAATTGTTTTTTCCACCAAAGTCAGATGCTCACTTGACTGGACTGATTATCTTTTAATTAATTTTTGAGAAGAAGAAGAAAGGAGAAGTGAGGCTTTTTTAAAAAATCTAGCTATATGATACAACAGTAGAGAACGTGGCTTTTTTTATTCTAGGACGTGGAAAGATGGTCTCTCCCATACCAGTTCTTTCACAAGAAAAAGCCAGATTGGAGCAAAAAGCTTGGGGAAACACAATTAAACTAAGGAGGACATAGCTGACTATTTTATGCTGTATATGAATAAACTTTGTAATTTGTCTTGTTATATTCAACTATTCCAAATATATAACAAATATTTGTGCTACAAATATTTATGAACAATGGCACACACTGATAACGTGACATTCATGAATTTAAACCATGTACTTCATCATGTTTTATTTATGGTTCTTTCTGCATTTAGCCCCCACTGAAGCAAATTTCTATTCTGATCACAGAATGTGTTGCAAAATATTTTGATTACTGCAAACCCATCATATGCAACAGTGGCGTTAACGTTTTGAATGGAGCAGATATAGATAGAGCTTAGCACAATAGTTTAAACTTGTATCATACCTTCTGAGGCAAAAAATCTAGGTATGTATGCCCTCATCACCAGCTAATATTAGTTCAGTTCTACAGCTGTTTATTAACCTACTCCTTTTTAGCTGTAAGACTGTATAACATCATGATTTATACTTCTATTTTTTTACATTCCAGAAAAAAGTGTTAAGTTGGCATGAAGTACAGAAGAGCTCTATATGAACAGATGTAAGTTCCCTTCTAGAACCTAGCATTCTTAGCTTTTGTTATCTGGAGGCGTGTAGGGCTTATATAAAGAATTAAAAAAAACCCACAGGAATAATGAAAACCAAAACAAAATCATCACTATATGGCCAAGTTACTATGCATTTTACCATTACGTTATAATGACAAGACAAATGAGAAGTTTGTCTTCAGATCCCTCAAACTACCTAACTGCAGTGCATACGATGTGAAAAATCAACTCTACTTTAAACTATACATGACTCAGTGAATTAAGAAAAAAAAATTCCCTTCTAAGCCAGAACAGAGAAGAACTTATATGTGAAATGAAATGTTAAGAAAAAGGAAATCATTCATAAAAAACTGTAGGTTCTTAGAAATACACATATGAAAACAATGTATTTTGAATTTTTAAGCACATTAAAAATACAACTCTCTTGGATGCTTCCAGCAAACACATCAGCTCAACTTCCATGAAATGCACATGACTTCTATTATTGGGTTCTTCTTCTTCATCTCTCCCTCCCTGACTCAACAAATGAGGAACTCTGCTCCTTACAACACGAGTGACTTCCCATGCAAGTGCATGAAAAGGAGCATCTCTATTAGCTGCTGTAAGTGGACACATATACAATGACAAAAATGTCTAATAGAAGACTTTAAAACAAATCATTTGACATGACTGTCAATGCAAAGACAGAGTAGACTGCTTTCTTACAAAGCTCCCTGCAGCTGCCCTTTTGCAAAAAAAGAAAAAAAAGAAGGTTCTGCTGAAGCTCTTAGTTTTGTTTTCAGTGTCTTGTCGGAAAGGATATAAAAGCATATAAAGATAGACATTAAATCTTTAAAGTCTTATTTGAAAAGGGGAATCTTGGGAATCTTTGGAAATATTCCTCACCATACTTCATAAATTCTTCTGCATTACAAAAGTGCAAATAGAAAGAAACAGGGAAGAGGAAGCTACATTCTCATGTTGCCATACTTGAACAAAGTTGCCTTAAAAACTGACATAAACGGATAATAAGTGCCAATTGAACGTTGTTAACTGCTACGTGAATTGCATCTAAATTTGCACATCCCCCATGAGTCATACAAATAGTCTTAGATAAGTTGCAAGGGATTCTTCCCCAGTTCCAACCAATTTCACCAAAATTAATACGGAGAATACAAATAATTTTATAAATGGCTAACACATTTATTGCCATTATATATTGTGAAACGCCTATAACACTTCTGAACTAAGATCTTGCCACATTTCTCAACAAAGTTCCAACAATCTTTGTATTTTCCAAAATTGCTCCACCTTACAACACAAGGGATTCTCCTGGCTTCTTAGTGCTAAATTCCATGTCAAAAGGCACAAGCAAAAATCTCTCCTCTTCCTCTAGAAATGCATGGCTCAGCTGGTGCACAGCTCTTAGCTCATGATAACTTGTCCTTGGTGTTTGTATTCTCTGATTCTATCTGGCACTTTTATCCATCGCTTATTTCAAAACTGACATATCAATCAATCATATGGATCATATGTTCACATTTCTGTGCTATTTATCACACAGTATGAGTTGGAAATCGAGGAAAAATCAAAACTGAGTGAAAAGCACACTAGACATGATATACTAAGTTACTTTATGTATTTTGATTGCCATTAAAAAAATATAATTTCTCCACAAGTCCAAAAAGTAATGCCATTCCCATTCTTACATTATACAGGATACAATGTTGAGCAGACAATGTCTTAAAAATAAATCTTACATGAGTCTGATCAGTTAACTAGAATGAAAGCATCACAATTACAAGAGAAAAAAAAGTTTTTCTGTCGCACTATTAGCTTCCGCTTTCATAGGATGGTTTCAGATACTGCTATACAGTGATGCTTGCAGCCAAAGAAATTTAGAATTGCCATGAAACTCCTTTTCCATTTGATCAAAGAACAGCAAACTATTTTTTAAGTCCTTGAAAATCCATCAAGTCCTAAACTCAAATGTACTGTTTACTATGCAAAGAAATGACACCATGATACAATGAAAATAACACTACGTCTTTGCAAGAATGCATTTTTAGATGTAATGCATGCAAGACTGAGACTCTATTGGCTAGAGCCAAAAATCTGTCTAATCATTAAATTATTACATTCTTACCAGCTGTACTTCTCCAAAAGCCCCTCTTCCAATCACCTTAACAACATCATAGTCTTCAGCTTTCATTTGTAAAGCTCGGATTTTTTCCACAATCTTCTCATCTAAAACAAATCAAATAGAAGTTGTCGTAATGCATGTATTTGAAGAATACAAGAATTTTCTCTAATATTTTTCATTTACAGTAGAAAAAATATTTATTTAAATATTTAGAGCCTTCTTAGGAATTCTTGAATTCTGCAGTCATCATTAATATACTTCTTCATTACTACTGGAAACCACTAACCATCTACCTGTAGCTGTAGCAACTGAAGTGTCTCTTGGATTCTGCTGACTCATATTTCACACCTCTAATAATTATTTGAGCTTATGGGAAGACTCTGGCAATGAGAACCAGAGATGCCTATCTTGAAATTCCAATTACTCATTGAGCCAGGATACACTAATGCTGCACCAATAACACAGGGGTGTGAAGCACCTGGTTCACACCAAAGCACTGCAGGTGCAACTTGCTCCTGCACACCTGGAGGGTTCAATAGCAGCCAAACAAGGAAGAATATCTCCCCGTAACCTTCACGTACAACTTCAGATCATGCAAGCACATGACTTGAAATCTACTCACATTCATTCCACATGAAATACTGATTCAAGTTTATGTATGTCCCTATTGCTGCTGGTCACCTCAAAGTGCTTTTTAGAGTTCACTACACATGTAGCTCTACCCTTTTTAAAATCAGGTCTACAATGTTCTGTTGAAGTATCCTCTAGTGCAATATTCTGTAAACAAGCTGTCTTTCAGTAGTTTTCTTGATGGCAGTTGTGGGAATCTGTAAATGCAACCAGTGAAATCCTGACCTCTGACAACTTCTAAAAACACGCAAGGCCCAAGGTCTCTTCAATTCTGCAAATGTAGAATGCTAGTGAATGCATTCCTGGATAAATACATTTAAAAAATCTATTCTTATTACAAGCACAAAAGATAATGGGAGCAATGAACAGAATCCATAATACTGAAGGTAATCTTTCTTAAGCGTGAGAAGCTTTGACACTACCCCCATACGTGCTTAGAGGAAGAACAAAAAAAAGTGAACAGGCTGTCTGGAGCAAGACCTCTACCAGGCAAGAAATTATATGAAAAGCTGTGGATGCTTATATTCAGAAAGGAGCAGAGGTGCATATTGCTAGGTTTATGTTTAGCATCAAAGACCATGGAATTTGATCACAACAAAGGCATTAAAGGGGATCTCAGATGTGAATACAAGCAGAATAAAAAGGATCAGAGATCAGTTAATTCAGTATGACATTAAAGATGAAATTGTCAGAGTGGAGTTAATGATAATGAGCATCCAGTAAATAGTTTAACCATTTCTACATACTCACAAACCTGGCAGCTACAAGCAATCCAGGAGATCCCTGGCTACCAAGAACACTTCTTTTGACCCAATTGAGCAACAAGCCTAATGAGGAAGGCACTCGCATCTATTACTCACAAACAAGAAAGAACTGGCCAAGGGTGACGAAGTCTATGGCAGCTTGGATGAAGCAACCATAAGATGCTGGGATTAAAGACCCCGAGAGAACTGAGGAAGGGAAATAGCAGACCCTGGACTTCAGGAGAACAGATGATGGCTTGTTCAGGGAATTCACACGTAGGATCCTGTGGGAAGCCACTGAGGAGGGTAGAAGAGTCTTCTAAGAGTCATCTTCAAAAACGGTATAGTTCACAGCACAAGAACACTTCATTCCAGTTAGAAATAGAGCAGGCATGCCAGAGAGCCAGTCTGGCTGAATGGCTAACCTCTGCCTCAACTCAAGCACAAAAACCAGGTTTGGAGCATGGAAGCAAGGAAGGAGTACCCAGTAGGAATCTCCCAAGCATGGACTGGAACTGAAACTAGCCAGGGTTATGAACAGAAACAAGAGCCTTTATAATTACACTGACAGTAAGAGAAAGAATGAGGCAAATGTGGGCCTGTGGCTGTCAGTGGGGTAGAGGATGTAGTATCAAAGGACATGGAGAAGACCAAGGTACTTGATGACTTTTTTTGTTTCAGTCTTCACTGGCAAGCTTTGCTCTCAGGCCTACCAGCTCCCCAGAGCTAACAGCAGTGTGAGGCAGTGAAGTACTGAAGCAGAGTAAGTCAAGAGTTAAGGACCAACAAAGAAAAATCAATATGTGCCAGGCCATAAGACAAGACAAATGCACCCGAATGTGCTGAAGGAGCCAGTCAACACCATTACCAGGCTGTTCTCTATCACCTTTGAAAGGTCACAGCAACTTAGGGAGGCTGCTGATGACTGGTAAAAGGCAAATGTCATGTGTGTGTTCTTGAAGGGCAACAAGGAGAATCTAGAAAGCTACAGGCTGGAACAGCACGATGATTACGAAACAAATCCCTCTGGAGTCTACTTCCAAGCCCCTGAAAGGCAAGAGAGGACGAGAACAGCCAGAATGGATCTAAAAAAGGACAAACTGTGTTTGATCAACCTGACTGCCTCCCAAGATGAAATGCCTGTCTGGTGGATAAGGTGAGACCAGTACACATTTCCGTGTCTTGACTGTACCATGACTTCTAAGACAGCATCTCAAAGCATCTTTGTAGCCAAACCAGGCTACCATGGATTGCACAGAGGAATTACAAGGTGACTGAAAAACTCACTGGAGAAAGGGGAGATACTAAAAAAACCAACAAACCTCAAATAAACAAGCAAACAAAACAAAAAAAAACCCACCCCACAACAACTATTAATAATGAGGGAAGAGCGACTGCTAGTAAAGTTGTAAGGTCAGAGGCAACTAAACCCTCAAAAGTAGACAGATCTGCTGCATTCAGTGTAAAAGTAAGACTGTGAAGTAATCCAGAGATAAGAGAATTCTGAGGCTGTTTTCTACAGTGAATCATGAAGGCTTAGACAGAAAGCATAGGACAGCAATAACTTCACCCACACCGAGTTTATTATTTCCATCATCACATGAAATAATTTTGAAGTTTGAGAAGGGAACATTTGCTTGAAATCTTACTTACTCGCAGATCAGAAGCTCTGGCACAAGACAAGGAGGATAAATGCAAATTCACAGGAAGCAGCACTAGAGAAGGAGTATCAGCAAATTTCAAGTCAGGAAGAATGTGCAATTACTCATTTGAACACAATGTTACATCTCACGAGGGAGGGGAATCACATGAATTTATTTTCAAATGTTTCTGAGATGTTTCAAATGTTTTTAGATGTGTGAGATGAGATGGCAGAGAGTTAAACGTGTTGATAAATAGGGTGTCGTTTTACACAGCTCCATTATTAGAGGAATGCTTCACTGTTCAAAGTAAAATACAAAAATTATGAACAACGTCAACATAGCTCCAATGAAATGGCTTTAGCATTGAACTCTGCAGATAAGCAATGAAAATCCCAACGATGTATCAAGTAAGCAAATGAGATACCAACCAAGGAATTACCAGTTTTATCAACCCTGTGAAATGCTGAGGATGGAGAAAACCTATTTGCTCTCCTGAAATATGAATAGAGCATTTCTACTGGAATGGACCTAGTCCAACTGCCTGACCACTTCAAGCGTAAACAAGATTCAAAGCATGTTATTAAGGCATTGTCCAAATGCCCCTTAAACACTGACAGGCTTGGGGAATCAACCACCACTCTAGGAAGCCTGCTCCAGTGCCTGACCACCCTCTCAGTAAAGAAATGTTCCCTAATGCCCAGTCTAAACCTCTACCAGCACAGCTTTGAACCATTCCCACACCTGTCACTGGATAACAGGGAGAGGAGCTCAGCACCTCCCTCCTAAAGTCTCTTCCTCAGGAAGCTGAAGTAAGCAATAAGGTTGCCTCTCCTAACACCTTTAACTATGACTTAATAATCTTAGTTAATCACAGTAATCATCATCCAGGGATGCAGACATTGTGGAGGTATCAGTTATACAGACAGGTTGTTTAGTTTGTCATTAAAATTTAACAGATACAGAACAGATAATCAAAGTATGGAACTAATCTGAAACAAAAATCAGGCTACAAGAAAGCAAGCTCAGAGAAATCCTGAAGCAATGTCATAATTACAACATGCTGGATCATGTGATTCAGTTCATGTATCACATAACATGATCTAATTCAAGGTGCAGGAGACCTTTTGAACATTATCCTTTTAGTGGAGGACCACGTTTTTCAAAGGTTTACACTCATCTGAGTTTGCACATTTGTGGTCATCTATACGCACAGATTGTACCCAACAGCTTCATGAACTTGCAACAGCACAAATCCGAGCAGAACAAAAATGTTAGGTTTAAAGGAAGGTATTTGATGGACTCCCCAGCCCCAGAATATAATGGAATCTTATAAAAATATTGTGACATTTGAGAAAAAGCCCTAAAATGTGAGAATGTCATCACATATGACTCAGTTTTCTTCTTTTAACACAGGAAAGGACCAGGAATGCTGGATAGCAAGAGTATTTAAAGACAGCTTTTGACTGACTACTTGAAAATGGCACTATAACCTTTAAACAAATGAAGCTTCACTTTCTGAAAGGGCAGAGTGTTTGGATCATCACTGACAGCTGGTAGCAAGAATGTGGCTGAAGGTTATAAGTGCTCCTGAAAACAGAATAAATACCTGAACTAGAAGAGTAAAAGTGAGTGGGAGGAGAAGAAAACCATACTTTTCTGCTCTTAAAGGGGAAAAAAAACCCCATATTCAGGTTATTTTCTTAGAAGTTAAAAAAATATATGTGTCAGGCAGTTCTGGGGCATGTATATACGAGCAATAAAAATGCAAGGAAGTGCAATTTTATCCACACAGAGCAAAAACAGTCAGTCAATGAGTGCTGCTATGGAACACACTAAAGTCAAAAGTTGCTGCCCGAGGCGAAAGTCTAGCCAGAAGTTAAACTGAAGAACAGCCAGGAATGGCTGCAATCCCACATCTGCCCAAAACCAAACAAAAAGCACAAGAGAATGACTGAAGTAATTAGGGATGCATATATATTATCTGGTCAAAGGTACGTGAGTAAGAAGAAGCTGCTGGAGACATACAAAAGCAGCAGAAACTAGAAGGCATAGTTTCCCCCTCCAGATAAAAGAAAAGGGGACACAAGAAGTACCGTGTCTTGCACAGATGAAAGGAGTGGAAGATACAGAAACAGAAAGCAACAGTCCTCTGATATGAGAGGCCACACCCCTGACTCGATGAAAGTAAGCATGATGGCAGAACTGAATTTCTATCTACCAAGTACCCAAATGGAAAAGTGGTTAATAACTGTGATAAGTTGTTTATACATCAAAGACATTCTTCTGAAACACTGCGGCTCTAATTTATGCTCTGCTGGAGAGAAGCTGCTTATTTGATACTCTCCCATCACTACTCTTACCAGAACAGTATCATCAAGAATGGAATCAGAGGCTGATCTTCAGAGGGCCTGACAAGGAATGGCCTTAATGAAGCCAAAAGAAAACTATAGGGCAATTAGCTTCTTAATTCAAGTTCCACAGTGCATTAAATTTCTAAAATAATTCTTTGGTATCTAACATTTCATCTGTATCACTGACAGGAAGCATGGAGCATAGAGAATTAGAGTCATGACAGGCATTAACACCATACCAGACAATGCATTTCTGTTGCTAACAGCATGGCTGGCATACGATTGAGCAACTTCAAGCAGCATAACAAAATGTAAAGAACCAGAACTGTCACTTTTGCAAGAATTTAATCTTAATAAATAGATCTTCTAAGTAAGCATGACATGAGAAAAATGGCAAAAAAAATCTTCCAGGATGTTTACTCAGGGATTTAGCAAAGCTGCTGCACCGGTGACATACCTGCACTAAAAGATCCTTCTACTGTAACCACATCCCATGCCATTAATACTCTATTAGTTTTCCAACCTCCAAAACATCAGCAAATAATTTTAACAGTAGTTTTCCAATTTTTGACTGATGCTGCATAATGCATAGGACGTCACTGACCCATTTAGGGAATCTAGGTTTCTGGTTTGTATCTGGTCTGTTGATGGCACCAGCCCATGCGCTGTTGTCGGGACTCCCTCAACATCCGTTCTTCATGCCCTTGTATTTCTCATAATAATACTATAAATGATTAAATATTTTAAACAGTTCTTTAAAACTGTTGCTTAATTATTTAACTCTCTGCTAAAGGAGTTAACTTTCTGTTAAAGAGTTAACAGGCTATGTAGTACCTGCATGCGAAACCACTACAAAAGGCACATGTTGTTAAGATTTATCAAATCTCAAGATGAGAAAAAAAGTTGACTTGGAAGAATTTACTCAACCTGTTGTCATAGCCGAGATGACAAGAAGAAAACAAAAGACCAAGAAAGATTTTTTACACCAAACCCACAGCAAAAAGCTCAAGCTTCTTTTCTATAATAAACAAGCTACTTTTTGCTCTCAGAGGACTACAAGATTCCTCTTGTTGCTTTGGGAACTAAGTATTACGTTATGCTTTCCTGCCTCACGAATACTCCAAAAGAAGCAGCAATTTAACCAGAATCCTAACAGCTGATTAAAGCAATAGACAAGACTGAAAAGGAATGGTTGCATTATATGAGATACTTGTGTGCCTCTTATAATAAAGACATGCTGCACTTTGGTTCAGTGCCTTAAAGAAAGTCGTAAGAAATAAGAGTACTAAGGGAAAGCAGGCAATGAAGGAGTTTCTTGCATATTAAACATGTGAAGAGGCTGCTTTGGCAAAGCAGTCACAGGTACAGGATACACCAAACTCCTATAGTATGGGCAATTAATAAATTGTAGCTTTGTGAAATGAGTTAAAATATTTAAGTTTCAGCTTGAAACTGTGATTTGAGCTGAATGCCAATGTCTCAGCTGAGACACAACTACTTCATTTTTAAATCAAAATAAGCTATTAATAGAACTTTAACCTGATTAGTAATGACTTGCAGCAAGTCTGAAGTAGGGTATGTTCAAACCCATGGGAATATGGTAGGAAAGAAAAATTTCCTTTTCAGTGTTACTGTGGAAGAATTAAGTGATTAACTGGAAGTGTGATAATTACTGCAGTGCTCTCCGCAATTTTTGAAGATTTGTGCAATACAGATTAAAAGAATCATAAGCAACGACTCTGCCTCGGCTGCCTCACTTTGTGCTAGAAAGCTAGCTCACAAGACAGTCTCACCACCTCTCCATGGTTGCCTCAGGCAGCCCCAAGGAGGGATAAAGGCTCCAGGCCCGCAGCACAGACCGCTCATCAGAGTCTGTCAGAACCTTTTGATAGTAGTTCTCATCTAGGCATTTGCTAAAGCCCTTGTGATGCTGAGAAATATCAGGAGAGACAAGATCTCGCTGTTCCTTAACCAAAGAAAGCAACAACTTACTGTTCCATAAATTAATACAATACTAAGTCCAAGATAGCAAGAGGCTCCAGCAAGCACATGTACACTGTTCCTTCCCACTGATACCTGCTATACTCAGAATAGTTTCCAAAAAGAAATAAAAAAGCTATGGGTGCAGCATCTTTAAGCTGCATAGAACAACAATGCCAGTAAGAACCCAGTTGTCCTGGTTTTTCCTGCACTTAAGCAGCTCCATTTGTGCTAGCACAAGTATCAGCACAGAAAATACAAATCAGAAATTGCCCTTTGCTTGTCCTTTGTGTGATTAGCTTTAACAAAAAGAAACAAACCGACCACCCACCCCACTCTTTGCACCAATTCTACTCAGTTCCCCAACTGCACAAACACCTGTGTCAGAGAGGACTCAAGACACAAATCACTGTGGCAGGACTAATTCTTTCAGTTGCAATGCCAAAATATTACCAGGTTCAAATTTTTATGAAATTCTCATTTCAGAAATCCTTTTTCCTTTTCTTTTTTTTTTAAGCGTAAATTACAGAAAATCTGCAGCACTATTTTTCATTCTTTCCCATCCAGTATAGAAACAGGAGAGAAGTCACATGGGTGATTCTTGCAGGAAATGCACAGCTTCACAATGTGTGAGCCAAAACAGTCAGCACTTACAAGCTTTTTCTAAAGTTCAGTGGGTAAGGATGAAGTGCATCCCTGAAAGCTCTTAATTAACTACTGTGAATTTTTCTTTTAATACATCTCAGGATTTTCTTAAACTAGTATCTGGCGATTTCAACTGTAAATTGTCAGCTGGTTTTTAAAAGAAGTCAATAATAAAATTACAGAAGTCTATTTTAGGGTTTCAGCCATTGCTGGTAGCCTGCAGGCCACATTAGATGAACAATAAGATTTACTACAACAATGGGAAAGAACCTAGACTAGAAAGAGTGATAGCCTTCAGAAAAGGGAGGCAGACAACGAGAATGTTCAGGAGCTGCAGAAAAAAACCCAGCTGCTTCCAAGGTTGAGTTGTTTTCCCATACTTGCTAGTTTTGATGATCTTCTGATTAGAAAAGTTTCTAATTCTGTTCAAATGAAAAATAGAGTAATAATGTAAAGGTAAATCTGAACAGCCCATGAAAGTTATCGTCATTTTTTATTCCTGTAGATAGGGCTTTTCTCTCACATCACACATACAGTGCACAGCTGCAGGTAACAAAATTACTAACAATCGCTGTCCCTGAGCCTTTCTCTCATAAATATCTGCTTGAATTCCTTTAAACTCAAACGGAGAAAAATCCCAAGGTATGCCTCTCCTTTCTAATCTGCTGCTTCTTTCTTACTCTGCTTCCAGTGACTTCTCCAAATGAGACTTTACTGGCAACTGTAAAGCTGTATGTTCAGCTATGGGGCTCTGCTAAACCTCATGAAGAAGAACTGAATTTCAAACATAAGAACTCACCTCAAATTACTATACCAGCCACCCTTTAACTGAGAACATGAGTGGATATTCAAAGGAGTCCCAGAGCAACGGAGGGCAGACACACATAGCTCTGACCAGTAAAGTGTTATTCTATTTTTCTCTTCACATTTTAAAGCAAATATTCCACCATTTTTACAAGGGAAAAAAAAAATTGTTTATATACATGGATAAAAAACACTTTAAAAAGACAAAATACAGCTACACTGATGTAAGTCTTCCATTTTCATATACTAAATAAATTCCAAGATCCTGTCTACAGTTAATTTGGGAAGAATCACAAACATTTATACAAAGGTTCAAAAATGCACCAACAGATTTTTAAGGTACAATAATTTAGTCTTAAAAAAATCAACAGAACACTTCTCTGCTAGATTAAACTAGACTGAATAGACAATGTTGACATTTTCAGTAATTAAATCCTGAAGAATAGTAACTGGGATATGCTTTGCAAACTACGTCAACTGCACATACTTAAGATAAAAAAATAACATAAACTCAATTTTTCCAACTGCAGTTGGAAAAAATACGACCTACAGCTGCTATTTTCCAACATATTTTCAGCAATACAATCACCCCCCCAAATAAAATTTCACTGTAATAAAATATTACTGCATTTCTGACCACTTAGCTTCCTATGGCTGAGATCATAATGTCATCACTTAAGAGCCACTCGCAACTTACATCTATTTAAGAAATTATCGATGTTCTTGTTCTTCCTCAGTGCTGGATAATCCAGGTCAAGGACCAAAGAATTCAATCCATCCTGGGGAAAAAAAAAAAAAAAAAAGAAAAGTTGAGTTCTAAAGTTTTAATTAACAACTTTCTTAAACCTACTGCACCGAGACGGATGATACATTATGCCAGCACGCATTAACACATTCCTAGCAGGCAAATCAAACAAGCTCTCAAGTGTGTTTATAAACCACCAAAGGAGCTAACACACATGGACTGACTTCAAGTTGGTCTATAAACAGTACAGACATTACCACAGGTTAGTGTGGCACTGGGACTTATATTGGAGTATTAGTTTTAATCTTCACCGGTAAGTTATCTTACTCATTAAACACTGATTTAAGATATTCGAGTCAATCTCTGTTCTTACTTCCATTATACTTTTCCTGCATATTCAAAACCTTCATGTTTCTATTACCCCTATTATTGCTTTGACCACAGTCTCTACCTTCTCATTCTCAAAAACCATCTGCATATTCTTCTTCTTGGAAGCAAGACAGAACCTAAACTTCACATGACAATGAATGACATAATCCAAGCTTACAAAACTAGATTACTTTTTCTAAGCCACTCAAGAGAAGACAAGCCAGAACTCACGCCCTTCTGCTACCAATTATCAATGCCTCCACAGAAATTAATTGAGATCTCTTAAAACAGCAAGGGATGAGATCACTGAAATCTAAATTAAAAATAGCATTTTAAACGCCTCTTACTAGACTTAATTCCACCTTTCAGCAACCTAGAAAAACTTAAAAAACTGCTCTTCAAAACACGAAGACCTTTCTAGCTTACACAGGAAGAAATAAAAATTAGTTTCAGATACTAAGAAGAGCCAGAGACTCCATTCATACTCAGCACCTCCAGTGATCTGCTTGAACTGGCAGCTTTGTTCATTGCTCTCAAGACAAAAGCCCGAGACTGTTTCTTCATGTTTCTGAGCCTTGACAGGGCATCACAGAAACTAAAGTCAGAGACAACATCACATTTATTAATAGGCTGCCAATAGAACTACATAGCTTTTCAGTTTACTTAATAACTGATGTTACAGCTAAAAACCTGCTGATTTATTTCTATTTTCTTAATATATCTGGGACGAGGTCATTTCTTGCAAATACCACTAAAATTTTTAAACTCATTCCAATAATACTCTATGCAAACAGAGCTCAAGTCAAGGCCCATAATTATCTAATACATTTTGAATGCCAGACTGTCCTAAATAAGCACATACACAAATAAGGCTACTTCATGGGTGGAGATATTGCTTTTCACCACAGAAATAATAAATGATTAAGCACAGCTTAAAAATTATTTGATTGCGATTTTTTTTTTTCTTTTTTCTTTTTTTAATTTAACCTAACAAATGTCACAGACAAGCTGCCAAAGTACAGGTTAGACAAGTGAAGTGGATTGAAAACAGGCTGAAAGACCAGGCCCTGAAGATCGTGATTTAGTAGCACCAAGTCCAGCAGGAGGCCAGGCACCAGTAGTGCGCCCCAGCACCCAGCACTGGGGCTGGCACTGCTTAGCATCTTCATTACCTTCATTACATCTGCTGCACCCTGCAGACAATACAAAACCAGGGGCTAGGGGGTGGCTGACACATCAGAGTACTGTGCTTCCATTCAAAGGGACCTCAACAGGCAGGTGAACTAGACAGAAAAGTGTATCTCAAAGTTCAGTCAAAGGGAAACACCAAGCTCTGCTTCTGCGGAGGAATAATATCAGCCATCAAGCACAGGCTGGGGCCTGACAAGCTGGAAAGCAGATTTCCAAAGAAGGACCTGAGGGTCTTATCAGGCAAGTTGATCATGATCCGGCAATGCATCCTCACAGGAGAAAAAGAAAGACCAATAACCTCCTGCACTGCATTAGAGAAAGCACTGTCAGTAGGGAAACAGAGCTGATACTTCCTCTCTGCACAGCACTGGTTAGGATACACCTGGAGCGCGGTATCCACTCCTGGACTCCCCAAACCAAAAAGGCAGGGACCTAAATGAGTGAGTCCAGCAAAAGGCCATGAAGATTAAGGCACTAGAGCATTTCTTATAACAGGAAAGGCTCAGAGAGCTAGGACCCTTCAAACTGGAGAAGACTTAGTGCAGGGGATCTCATCACTGTGTACAGTTACCTGATGGAGGGAATAAAGAGAAGGTAGTGGTCCCGGACAGGATAAGAGAACAACAGGTACAAGGTTAAAATGCATGAAATTCCATCTGAACACAACACTATTTCCTGTGAGGATTATCAAGCACTGGAACAGGTTGCCCAAAGAGGTCATGGAGCCTCCATTGGTGGATATATTCAAAATCTGACTGGACATACTCCTGGGCAACCCACCCTAGCTGACCCTGCACTGAGCAGGGGTGCTGGACCAGATGATCTCAAGAGGCCCTTGCCAACCTCAACCATCCCGTGATATATACCAAAGGTATCTACACTGGCACAGAGAGAAAAGGTGGAATTTTACACTTTGATCTATTTAACATGAACTGCATTATGAGGGTCTTGCACACCATGTATTAGAACTTTCTTGCAAAAATAAATACAAAACAGTGTTAATAATCAAAAATGAAAGTCAATTAGTAAGACAGAGTTTCTTAATTACTTTAAGAACAGTATTTATAGGCATTACTTCAGCCCTGACCACAACTGCTCCTGCATGACCCGTTAAGGATAAAGAAGTGATGCCCTAGGCCATGGTACTCATTTTTCAGGTGTAGAAGCACATGGTTTTATATTTACTGACATTTTACAAAAAATACAGTAAATCCAAAGGGGAAAAAAAAAATGTTTATGGATTAGTCACTGCATGAATTGCACAGGAACTGCCCAATAACCTCGGCAAATACAATGGAAGGTACTGACTTTAGGTGACTTCCCATAAAATAACGTAATAGAATCTGTAATACCAAATTAGTAAATACTGCCTCCAAAAAAGGGTATCTCTTTCTGTAACACAGTGTGTCAGCAGGTATATGCTTCTTCATCTTGCAACTGCAGAAAAGAACCATACGGAATGCCCTGATGGAGAACAGCTGGGCCATCTTCTATGATTTTACCTAGTACAATGACATCTCAATTCCAGTTATCTGGTAGCCTACACACCATACCCAACTCAAACATCAAATATGACTGGAAGCTACACTTTCATTAATATATCTGCAATATAACCGCATTAATATATGACTGTATTTTACAGTATCAGTTTACAGTATCAAAGTAAGGGTCTTTCTTACTCTTTAGAATACCTTAACGCTATTAGAGTTTCACAGTTAGTCCTGAACATATTTTTTCCGATGAATTACAGTTCTTGTTTCTACTGCACAGACTGCAAAATAAAAACTAGTTCTTTAGAGCTCTGAGCACCTTCTTACTCTCTCTTCACAGTCTAACACCTTATTTATCATTCCTTTTATATTCTCCTCCCACTGCTATTGAAACAATATTTTAATGTTTTAATATCGCTAACAACTCTGTAGACATTTTAAGGGAGATGTAAAAACACTCTGCTAACACAAATCAATGAGGCATATTTTTGGTCTTTGTTTTGGGGGGCTGAGGGGGAGAGAGAGAAGAGCTAGTCACCTGATATCTTAATGCTTTTCACGCAAAGGTATTTTAGATGTTGGCTGAGTAAAACATTTATAGTGTGCTTTACTTATATCTTATGCACAAAGTCAGGGAAAAGAATAAAATTATCATCATCCGCAACAGATATTTTAATAAAGTTGTATTACAAGGTCCAAAACCAACCGCAACTTCCGATTTAAACTGAGCTCTGTATTATCATTTCAGACGTCACTGTTTTTCCCTCGCATCATTTTGATTCCATGGCCTTTTTTGTGGGCTATAAATACCGAGAACCACATTTGCAGCTGATTTTATTAGCTCTTTCTGCCTTCTCTTCATGGACTTCTGGAAACAATTTTCACAAGTAGCTATTAATGAATAGAAATTTGAGAACAGCAAAACTGCCTGTTCTCAACTATTTGGAAGTGTCCTAACTCTTGAAGACAGTCAGCTACAGCTGGCATAGAGGAGAGGTGATCAGTATCACCACCAGGAGGAATAGAAAGAATTTCAATTATTTTTATCCCCGTGAACAAACCTTATTATTACACTCTTTTAAAGACAAGATTTTAACCTCTTGAACATAATTTTAAAATAAAGGATTTCAAGTCCATATCAACATGTAGGTTATGAAAGACTTGTTTGCACATTAGGACTTTGTCAAGAGGCCTTTCTTTGAAGCTTTAAATTTTCATTTAAAGATCTAGTTTACATTATTTAAGATGAAAATTACGCTACAATTAAGAAGCTGGGTCAAAAGATTACACAGTAAACCAGACCATTCAAACTGAAGAGAAGCAATCCAGGAAATGACATCTCCTCTGTCTCAGCCTCACAGATAAGTCACTTCAACCCGGAAATACGTTATTAAAGGAATTTTACTGTTCGCTTCCTCTTTCTGCTATTGCAAAAGGCTCAGAAGCTAACAGGCCAAAAATAGCAACTTACAAACAAATGCACTGCTGGCAAAGACAGTTCTGCCCCCATCAAAAGCCTTTTGCTCATGCAAACATGCCAAAATGTTCTCCACAAATTGTTTTCCAAGAGAAAAGCCCAAACTTGATATTTTTGCAACATCCTCATACACCAGGAAAAAGCTCCCGGCCACTCTTGGCAGCAGCCACCACCCCCAGGGACAACACAGGAGCCTGGCTTTCCCAGCAAACAGCCTGCAGTGTTACAGACATGAATGAACTGAAGAAAAAACAGGCAAGAAAAGTTCATGATACAGGAACTAAATATTTATGTTCTCCTGTGACAAACGGGACAGCAATAAGGAGAAACAATGGCAGCTGCTAAATAATGAGATCAGTGTTAGTTCCAGGCAATCTCACTGAAGCCCTCATCAAATTAAATCATGCTGTGCTGTTACAAATTTTTGAAATTAAAACATGTATTTGAACCTGTCTAACACTGATATGCACATGTAAAGAGGGTGTCACAACAGCTTTGGTTACTATGATTTGTTCCTCGCTTTCACAATGAGAAAAACATAAAACTCAGGCTGACTTAAAAATAAGATGACTGAACAGGACAGGTATCAGTTGCTTCAGGAAAAATTCGTAATCCTGCAATAACTGGAAAATATGAGAAGCATGATGCAGTGAAAGATGCATCATGGCAGACAGGCTGGTCTAGATGATCCTTCAAGGTCCCTCGCAGCCCAAACCCATGCTATTCTATGAGAACTTCACTAGAACATTACATATAAGAAAAAAAAAAAAAAACAAAACCAAAAAAACTATTGCTTTTCCCTTCCAAACCCTCAAATAGAATTTAATAATTTTTTTTTTTTTATAAATGCAGCGGAAAGGAAGTATAGAGAAGCCTGTAACTTCAGATTACATTTTTCTAACTTGACTTACATACTTTTAAGGCAGAACTTCCTAAATCTATGCAAACAGGAACTATCTATCTAATGACTTCACCAGCATTAAACCCCCACTACATTCTTCCATATGCCAAATGGACCCTTAAATAATTCTGGTCTACCTTCAGACACAGGGAGAACAGATCAGTAAGAGCATACGTACAAAAACTGAAAGGTTACATGTAAGGCAAATATACCATTTTCCCTACCTGATACTATTACACATCATTATGATATGCTGCAATTAATTTTTCCCTCTCTTTAGCATAATTAGTATGTGAAGGAATAATTCAGGGCATGGTAAGGCAGCCAACATTTACCATTGCTATGTCTTGCTATTCTAGGAGTTCTTTAAATAGTTCAATATTAATTAACAGATTTAACAGTATTATGTAGAGTTTAGAAACATAACAGCAACTGTTGGCCACAAGTATGTAACTACTTAACAATAGGTTTTACTTAAAATCTGATTTCTGCATATGCAAGTAAACAAATACTGAAAATTTTAAATGGCTGAAAGGCTTTTAATGTTGTCTACTACAGAATAAATGCAAAATCTTCTTAATCACACAAGCAATACTGCTCAAGGAATGTCATTTTATGTGCTACATCCTACATGTGGATGTTAATGGTTTTATACAATTTACCTTGCTATTACAGTGTCCAACTGCTCCATTGTAATGATAGGATGATAACAAACCAAAAAGAGCCTCATTCTTAAATACTAACAAAATAATCACAAAATTGTTCAAGATGGCACAAGAAGAACTTTAAGGAACAACACAATAGAACAGCAAAAGCTTGCAAATAAAGATCAGAAAGGCAAAGGTGTATAATGAGATGTAGTTTACAATGGACAAGAGGAAATAACGAAACATATTTTATGTAAGAACGATTAAAACAAAAATCCATTAAGAGTTAAAAAGGGCAAAGAGAGCGCAGAAGGCTTAAGTTTTCCATGCTTTCTTCAACAGTTTTTGTTGTTTTTTTTTTAATGTTACCTATCTGGATTTATTTACAAGGGATAAGAACAAAATAATCCTAAAGAAAATCACTACACATGAAGAAACATGCTGAGGAAGCAAGGTCAACTGAAATTCAGTCTAAAATTTAATTTAAGGAGACTGTCTTAACCAATTTTCTTTTGAGAATTCAGGAGAGGTTACCAGGACTGAAAAGGACAAATCAAGGCACTACGGTAACGGTGGAGGGTCTTTCCAAACTACATATGAGAATACCTGGGGAGAAGAAATTAGAACAAGATATCAATCAATTTGTAAACACCTAGAAAATTAACATTCAGGGTCTTAAATTTGTTTTTTGTTTGTATTCTTCTCAAAAATGAAAGTGTCATGTAGCCGATTTCTGGCAGATTATATGATGTAACTGATAAAGCAAAGCCTCTTAACATAGGAAAAAACACAAGACTCACCATTCTTGTTAGAAAAGTAAAAAAAATACAGTATAGGAAAGCATTTAGAAAATGTTCAAAAGATAATTATCAGGACTTCAGTAATTATCAGGACCTGGAAAACTGCATTAAAAAAAAATCTCCCCTGGGTCTGTCCTGTTCCAGTTCTACAGAGTATTTTCATTGCCACAAAAAAGAACGGAATGAAAACCCGCATCTATTAAGAGCAAATAAAAATCAGCAAATGATACCAAGCTCAGCCTTCTGAGCACTTTTTTATTGCATTTATATTTATCTCCAAATGAAGAAAAAAAAATACACTCAGATGCAAAGAGAGAGGAAAAATCCCACCAACAACTGCTTTTGAAGTAAATTAAAAGGCACAGAACATGAAAATGGGAATAATGAATAAACAGGAAGATAACAAAAAGACACAAGGTACAGCAGACCAGACGTCCAATCTAGGATGTATAAACAGGAGGTGCATTGTATAAGACCTCGCAGGGAAGTAAGGTTCTTCTGTAAATAAAGATCAGAAATCATTTGCTGGTATTGTTACAGACTAAGCCAGAATACTGTGTCCATCTTTTTGCATCACTACACAGAGGACTGCAAAAGACAAGCTAGACGAGAACTGAAGGGAAGTTAACAAGAGCAGGGAAGTGACCAGGAATTTGTGCTAGGGAAGACTGTCGAGACTTGGCACTCTAACCTTACAAAAAGGTAAGCCTAATGTGTCAGGGCAACTTCTTTCAGAAAAAAAAAAAAAAAAAGCAGCTATGAGCAATGACAATGGGCATTTCTGCACATCCCCAGAAACATGAAAAATGAGCTTATTTAGTGAAATTAGTGAAGATTTAGATTACAGATTAGGAAAATAAATCTAAACAGCATTAGTGAAGTACTGAGGTAATAAGCCTACCCAATGAAGCTGAGAAATCACGTTTATGAGAGTTCACAAGTTAGAAAAATATTTATTACAGTTGATGCATCTGTGGATCCTACCTCTGCAAAGAGGACTTTAGTCATTACATCCTAAATTCCTCGAAAGCCTACCTGGAAACTCTTCATAAATTAAAAAACAAACAAAAACAGTAAATTAAGACAAAGAATGAACACTGAGAAAGAGGAGTAAACTATGAATATACAACTTAATCTCTAAAATATTATTCACTTAAAAAAACCCCAATGGATTGACACTTAACGATTACAAGAATGCACATTTTCTTCCCAAATCAGTTCCTGCTATTTTCTCCTTAAGCCTTAATAAAATCAAACTGTCTTGTGTGTCTTGCTGGTTACCTTTGTAGCCATGGAAAGTTCAGTAGTTCAGCATAATGTACTTTCATGTGAAGTCACTGCACATTTCCAGGTCCTTCAAAATCTACTTTTGATTTTAGAATTTGTATTATTTTAAAAAAATTACTGTGCACTGAAGGCCAGAATTGCAAACCTGTTAAAATAACAATGGAGATAATTTCTGATTTACTGGAACCTCCCAAGGCCTTTATCAGCAAGCTTAGCTCTTCAACAAGAAAGCAAAAGTTGTCTAGTAATTTTGACTGTTAACTCTCCCATAGCAAAGCGTTTATGATCAGTTCAGACGAACACTTCCCAAGTAATCAAGCAGAATAGTACAAAAACTGGGAAAAGGCTACAAGTGCACCAAAAAACCAGACCCATGCCTGGAATTGTTTCTCTTGATGCTCTAAAAAAGTGGAATTACCTGCTGTTTCATAAAAATTCAAATGCAAGACACAGTTTCTTACTAATTTCTCTTTTCCTAATGAGGGCTTTCTAGGGCTACAAATGAATAAGGAATCAGAAGTAATACTCAGAACACAGATAAAAAGTGAGGAAGCTCATCTGTGGTAGAGGTAGGAGACAGATGTACAGTCAATTCTTAACACTGTGTTTCCACATAAGGCCATCCTTGTTCCATATTAAATAGAGTCGTGTTTCTCCATTATGAAAATTATTCTGTTTATCTTTCTGTACCCTCAGACAATTCAGTGTGTCAAGTTTGTTTCAGCAACTAGCAGCTGCATGGTCCACCATCACAGTCATTTATCCCTCCACTCCAATGTGAGCTTATTTTTGGATAAATATATTTCTTACATATTCCTTCATATAATGCAGATAGCTTCATTATATATTTTCACTAATTTATTTAGGTAAACAAGATGCAAGAACACAACCTAATTACTAAAAAAAGACACTTGTTAGAGTAAATTAACAACCTGGTTTACAGTACCTGGAATTCCAAATAACAAGACTTGAAAGGAAAATCAAGATACCATCCAGAATCCTCCTCCCCAAAAGCATGACTGACTAGAAATAATAAAAGTACTTGTATTTTTCTTATCACTGATTCAGAACAAATGATCACAAAATTTCCCTGTACTAAAAATATCAGCAACTGTTTAAAATCTCTCGTTAGAACATTTCAGCACAATAAATAATAGCCTGCCTATCACGCTATCTCCTGCCTACTTCATATTTGATGTCAGCACTGTATTCTAATCAGCCGCATCATGTGTTTCTTAAAATATAAATGCAGTACTCCACCAGAATTCCATGAGCCTGAATTTCCAGTTAAAAGCGATGGATAAAACAGAAACAATCAAAATTACAGAGTACAGAACTTGGGTGCATTATGGAGAAACAGGGTTTTGGTGCTTTTTAGAGATACCAAGTCAAATCCATCAGGTATCAGAATACACTGATCTATACACTAGCAGAAAAAGGCACCATTTCTACTCCAGGTGAAAAACAGCTCAAGTCAAATAGAAATAGCTGGAACAGAGAGAAGTACTATCATTTAGTTATGTTCACATAGTAACACATGGACATGTTTCGTGAAAAACTGATGGAAAAGTCAATTGTTGTAAAAATGACTGCTGGAAGAAAGGTAGCTTGCAGGTAAGAGACAGTAGTAAAGATTAAACACACATAGGAAAGAAAACATGGAAGGGGTGAAATTTTATTTTAAATAATGATGAGTCAAAAGACCTTGCTCAAGCTTAAACTACTCTAGGTCTACTGTCTAGTAATATGGACAAGACAATTCTTTTAAGATTATTTTTGAATAAGTAGCTTCCTAATGACACGGGAAGAAAACTATGTAATTGAAACAAAATGAGTATGTACATTCATTTATATCAATCAACAATATCTAAAATGAATGTGGCAGGAGTATCAACATCAGGAAAACGCGCATTATTGATTGGTAAGGGGATAGTTTTTTAATATAAAAAATCCAAGCAACTAAGCAGCCCTAAAAATTTGCTTCTGTTTTGACAATAAAAAAATTATTTATAATAATTTAAAGATATGTAATTAGTAAATATACAGCATTTTCTTGAAATGTGACTACTTTTAAGGCTGACATTCTTTAAAATAGCTGTATCTGTTCACAATCTTAGTTAATACAGACCTTCTCTATTGGTGATAAATAAGGGCATGTAACTTGGAAAAAACCCCACACTTTTATGGAATCTGTTTGAATAAATGCTTTTAAGTTCGTTTTTCTGTAGGACAGTATGTTCACATGGCACAATTCCCATTTCATGCATAATATTACATTCATTTGGAATTTCAAATAAACACATTGCAATACACAGTTCCACAGTCCAAATGATTTGCATGTGAGAAGTAATCTTCACTGATGACTCCAGACTGCAGTTAAATTCACTATTAATTTTGTCTCTCAAACAGATAATGCATTTTCCCTTAAAATAAGATGGGATGTAAAGATGTTAAAATATGTAAATATTAGAAGTGTCTACATATGTAAAATAGCAAAAATAACACTTCAGTTCCATAGTGTTGGGACTACTAATGCAACATCCTAGTTTTAAAGCAGAACAGGCGATTATCTGGACGATTTATGTTGAAACTCAATATATATGCTTCCAGGGATTCACTAGAGTAACAATTCCATCATAAGTAAAATTCATGATGATAAGATATTATCAAAGAATTGAAGTTTCTCACCAACTTCAATAATTAAAAGCTATTTAAGAGGTCACTAGCCTCAGCCATTAGGACTACAAAAGAACACGCTGGATTTCCTGACAAGTCCAAATAGAAGTGTTGATCCCCCATGTTTTTCTCTGGAACAGAAAGAGTAAGATTGTCTTTGTTGTCTGAAATTATTTGGAAAAGTTTCTTATTCCTGAAATACCTGCCAAAAAAAAGAGAGGGAGCAAAAAAAAAAACCAATCCTTCCAGCCTATCAGACCTACATAACTGGCTATCCTGTATAAAAGAGACCAGATCCACACTTGAGAAGATATCTGTTGTGAGCAAGGTTGAACACAGATGACCTCCTGAAGTCTTCAAAGCTGAATCATTCTACAATGGTACAATGATCTTTGACCTCACCGTATGCAGGTCAGCACCCTTAAAATCAGGTTTTGTATCAACAAGTCAATTTGCTTCTAGACCAGAAGTTTTTGAAGACGGCTCTTAAATAAGGAATTTCTTTATTGTAAAAAAGTATGAAATAAAACAGTAGCAAAGAAGTATGGCTGACAGGAACGTCCTCTCTGCAGATTCTGAGAGGCTTGATTCAGAAAGCTGGAGGATGCAAGTGCCTACTGCAATCTGCTGCTGTAATTACTCATTTTTCAGCTCCCCAAGTAACAAGATTGTTCTGTGCACAGATTTATATTAATTATCTATTTCACCTACGAGATCAGTCAGGCCTTTCACATTGCAAACAACCACTTCCCAAAGTTGTGGATAGACTGCAATAAGAACTTTGCCTATAGTTCCTTGAAGAGGAGGTGATGTAAAGGGCTGCAGAAGAGAGCAGGGAATATTTTCTGAAGGATTTTTCAACTACTTCATCAATGAACTAATTTAGTCAGATAGAATTTTACTTGCTTAGTGACTAAAACCCACTTAAGGCAAGGTTCAATAGACATCAAAATAAGGGCAAAACCTGACTGTAGAAGTTGCTAGCAGAAGAACCCATTACAAAATTTAAAATTTCTACCACAATTGACAATTTAAGTTCCTTCCACAAACAGGAAAATAACAGCTCTTGACTTATGATCTGTTTATCTAGCTGTAACTCCCAATCAGTGGGTGTTATTATACCTTCTGTTTTATGAATCAATTTGCAGAAGCTTATAACGCTAATTGCAAACTGTATCACAAGGAACTGCATTTACCAATATGCTAAATGTTACATAATATTGGACACTAAACTCCAAATTATTGCAGCTCGAAACAACTATAATCAATAAATACTTGTGCTAATACACAGTGTGTATTTGATTTGTGAGATATTCAAATGCCATACATGACAATAAAATAAGCATATTATGTCAGCTCACTTACTGCAAAACATCCTGTGCCAAGAATAAAAAAAAGCAGCTAAATATCTGAATGACTGTGATTAAACCTGTTTCTCTTAAACTGGGAAGCATTTAGAATTACACTAGAAAACCAGAATATACACACCTACATACACATCCTTGCACACGAAAACAGGTTCAGACCCTGGCAATGAAAGAGTATGAAGGACAAGAAGGAAGGCTTCCATGAATAAATCAGCAGCAAAAGAAGTAAATGTGGGCACACTTTCTCACTGGGGTAGGGCACCTAGGGACAGAAGATAGGTGCTTGATGCCATTTTTGCTGCTGTGCCGTGCTCCTTGCCAGGAACCCTCATGGCATCCATTTGAGGGAGGTGAAGGAGACAGTCTAAAACACTATCAGGCTGTTCTCTGGTCATGGCAGCTGCGGGAGATTTCTGTTAACTGGAAAAGGGGAAATGCCTCACTCATCTTCAACAAGGGCAACAAAGAGGATCTGTAGAACAACAGGGCAGAATGCCAGTTAACTTCAGGACCCTGGACACCATTTGCAAACTCCTGAAGAAAAAAGGTAAATGAATAAATGGATCACAAGCAAATTGTGCCCAATAAACCTGATTGTAATATATAATTAATGACTTTCAGTGACAAAGGAGCGAGCAGTGAATGGTGTTTACCTGAACTTCCAGCAAGGTATTCAACATGAATTCCTATAGTAATCTTATAGGCCAATTGGGTAATGAACAATCAGTTGGATGGAATGCTGAGCTGGCTGGACCATCAGGCTCAAAGAATCATCACAATCATGTCCAATTTGGCAGCTGGTGACCACTGGCATTCTCCAAGGACTAATAATGGGACCAATATTGTTTAATGCTTTTACTAATGACTCAAAAGCCAGGACACCACGTACCATCAGCAGTTTCGTGGGTATCAATAGCTAGCGGCAGCAGCTGCTATGCCGGAGGCCAGGGCTGCTATTCAGAGGGACCTGGAAAGACTGGGGAAATGGGCTGAGAGGAGCCTCATGTAGTTCAAAGACATGCAGAGGCCCCCATGTGAGATGGAATTCCACCAGGAGAGGCTTACACTTGCCAGCTAGACAGTGGCTTTGAGGAAAAGGATCTAAGGGCCCTGGTGAACAAGAAGCAGCCCCTGAGTCAGCAGCAGGCCCTGTGGCAGAGGGGTATGACAAGAGGCAAGAGGCACAAATCACTACCTGGAAAATTGCAACTGGCTATATGGAAACCTTTTGTCTACCATGGTCAAATGAACAGGTTGCCCAGAGAGGATGCAGCATTCTGGAGATTTTCAAAACTTAATTCTTAAACATCACCTGTTCGAACCTGCTTAAGAGTCTGCCATGGCTTGGGCCAGAAGACCTTCGCAGGAGCCTTGCATCCTAAATTATCCTACAATGAGCATTTTTATTCAATTCTGAAAATAGCTTCAATTAGAGCTCAATTACTGATGGGGTGCTACGTAAATCTCCAGAACTACTGCAAATTATTTGGCCACACACTGCTGTTAGAAGAGCTGACAGGATATTTTGTGAAATAATATTTCATTGTGGATTATATTACCACAGTGTCATAGGTCACTGATCATGGGCTGAAAGCTATTCAACTCAAAAGAGATAAAGCTGTCAAGATCTATGAAACAAAAAACCACCAACATCTACCTCAGAGAATCCTCAAAATGCCTCACTTGCACAGCGAGAGAATGTAATGGACTCCTCCCACACTCTGTCCTAGGCACTTCTGAGCTATTGGCTATTGCCAGAAACAGGGTAGCTAGGCTAGGCAAACTCCTGATTCAATCTAGTGATCCACTTTCAGGTTAATACTTCACGCAACTGTCTTTTTTATTTCCACAGAGGCTGCTTCAACCCCTACAAGTAATTACAAGGAAATAAGACAGAGGCTTTCTTTCAGCATCAGTATTGCATGCTCTGGACAAAAGAGGACATCAGGCGTCAAGCTCAAAAATACACCAGGAAAAAGAGAAGAGCTTCAACAACAGAGACTAACATAAACCATTCTGAAACCAGCAGTACATTGTGTTTTGACTCAAACGTGAGAAAATAAAGGCTGGGCTCAAATGCCAGTTCTGGAAACAGCCAAACCAAGCACTACTGTTATAAAGCAGGCTTTCAGAAACATTTGAAAGGACTTAGTATCAGCCCTATGTGGAATAAAACAGTTTTTCAAATCTTAGCAATACACAGTACAAGAAAACTATTTACCATTTAGTAACATTTTAAAGTCATATGGCATCTATTTTAAGCTAACTCATAATTCTTGGAAGTCGTGTTACAGCTACATACACATAAAGTTATACATAAGAGGAAAAAAAATCATAACTTAGGATATAACAAAGGTTGAGTGCCGAACCTTCTTCACCTCCCCTTCCACATCATGATAATCCAGCATGGAACATGTAGCTGTCCAATACTGCTTTGTGTTCTCTTTCACACATGCAACTTTATCTCTCACTCAGTGAAAACAAACCCAACATAACTAAGTGTATAAAATTTCTCTATGGTAGTTTAAAAACAACATTTCAGGTACACTCAATGTTCTAGAACTTAATTTTCATTACTACACAGACAATGCAAAAACCACTCACACTGCAGTTTCTGAAATACCATGACTGATTATCGATTTTACAGCTGGTTAAACCTCATTCTAGTTAGAAAAGGCTATTTGTTGTGGTAATACTCTAGATGGTAACACTGAAATAAAGTGGGACACTTGGTCTGGTATTTGCATAACAAGTTCCCAGAACATTCTTCTTCCCAAAGTTTCAGCAGCAGGTGAAAATCAAACAGTTGCGTTTGCTTATGCATACAAGACCTTTTTGTTTGCATTTCTGAAAAGGAATCACATCAAATTAGCAAAGGAAACTATATTCTTTTAGAAGACACTCAAAATCATAATGCAAACTGCATTATACAGCCTTTTATTGCTAAGAGTGAAAATAGTTTCAAGTTGCAGCAATATTTTAAATACAAGATTTATCTTTAAGAGAACTCTAGCGTCATTTTTTTTCAGACAGTACTAAATCCATTTAAAATTTAGTGATAGTTGCACAATTTCACCGTTTTCAAATCCAACTTAAAAGACTTATCTCTATTAACAGACACAGCACTATGAAATTGTTGATTTATAAGTAAATATATTTTCCACAGTAAAGATGTCCCTGAGCTATTATACACTCACTGTTCATTATTGCTACAGTAAAATTAAAGTTTTTTCTGTACTACCCACATTCATCTTCGCAGCCATGAGACCTGTAATGTGATTTCCAGATGGACACACAAGTTTTAAAGCTCTCAAAAAAATATCTTGTCTAAATCCACTACAATTTGAAGTTGACATGCATCTTTACCTTCTTCATTCTTTAAAAGAGTTCCTGGTCCCCAGCTTCCTATGCCCAAGTCGGAAAGATGACAGTATGCACATGAGAGAGAAAAAGGATCCCCTTTTTCCTTTCAACTCACAAGGAAAAGTATATATAATAATGCAGAAACCCAGCACTATAAAAATTTAGTGCACTGATTTTAATGACTTAAAGGTGCAATAACCACAATGCAGCTTACTTTCTAATACGTACTGCTAAATTTTGCATCACCTTGTACTGAACAGTATGCAATTCTATATTTACACCATCTCTTCAGTCAGAATGCCATCATTCTCAGTGGAAATATTTTAGCTAGATACCAAAATAGAACTCCTAGAAGCAGTAATCTTTAATGCTGACTCATTTATCTGAAAATATAACTTTGGTTCTACGAAAGCATATACCTAACTTCATTATGGCTTCCTAAGGGCAAATAGTGCCTGACCAATTTGGTAGCCTTCTATAATGGGGCTACAGAAATGATGGATGGGGCAAAGCAGCTGGCATTGTCTACCTGGACTGGTGTGAAGCATTCGACACTGTCCTGCATGACATCCTTGTCTCTAAACTGGAGAGACATCAATTTGATGGATTGACCACTCAGTGAGTGCAGAATTGGCTGGATAGCCGCATGCAAAGAGTTGCGGTCAATGGTTCAGTGTCCAAATGGAGATGGATAAGGAGCAGTGTCCCTCAGGGTTCCGTGTTCAGTCTGATCTTGTTCAACATCTTTGTCGGTAACATGGACAGTGGGATTGAGTGTGCCCTCAGCAAGTTTGCTAATGACACGAAGCTGTGGTTTGCTTGATACACTGGAGGGAAAGAATGCTATACAGAGGGCTCTTGAACAGTTGCTTGTGAGGAGGGCTGATGCCAACCTTATGAAGTTTAACCATGCCAAGTGCAAGGTCCTACACATAGGTCGGAGCAATCCCAGGCACAGCTACAGGCTGGGCAGAGAAGAGATTCAGAGCAGCTGTGGGGAGAAGGACTTGGGGGTGGTGGTCGAAACTTAACGTGAGACAGCAGTGTGTGCTCCCAGCCCAGAAAGCCAACCCTATCCTGGGCTGCATCAAAAGGAGCGTGACCAGCAGGTCGAGGGAGGTG
>JANRGW010040750.1:0-37867 GCA_024733675.1 Psilopsiagon aymara
CAGGTGTGTCTGCGCGCCCGGGGCCCGGGAGCCGGCCGCGTCCCGGAGCCTCCGCGCGGCTTCCGCGGCCGCGTGTGGCCGAACACGGGTGGCTGCGGGCGGGGTGAGTGAGGGGGGTCGGGCCGCATCGTCTGACAATTGCTTGTGTGAAGGAACAGTGAGAAAAATCTTGCTAAACCTTCCCAGGTCAGTGGGTTGATTCCCCCTTCTGCAGGCCACGTATTCTGTTTTAACGTTTTTACTTAGCCAAGATTTCCACCAGCTCCGCTGCGTGTTCGTTCCACAGTGTGTTTGCTGACCACACAGCAGTTAGCCGGGACAGCAGTCTTCAGCTCTGCATTTTGGTTGTCAAAAGCAGAATAAATGTAATAGTGGCTTCTCAGACACAGTAATTAGTTTCTTTTAAAGTAATGGGCAGCATTTGCCTTCTTCAGTCATCCAAATATAAACTGTAATGCTTTTAAACCTGGACTTAACAATTCTGTTGGAATCACCAACTGAGGGTTTAGGAAATATGTTTCTTTTGTCTACAGATCTCTGCTTCTCTCATCTTTGAAAGAAGTTCTTAAGACACATAATGCTGAGAGCAGTAAGATTTAGACACAGCTGAATACCCCTGTTAGTGGAAGCGACCTCACTGTTACAAGGAAAGTGAAAACATTTTCTAGTTTATTGTACAAATAACAAATTCAGACTACTGACAGGCAGCTCTATAACATGTCAGCTTTAGTCTAAATTATAGTGGAACAGATAAACAAGTTGTTACTCACTTTGAGAAGAAATCTTAATAGATACTTTGAGTGCTGGGTGTAATAAATGACTATTACTCTGGAGGAGTTCTGTGTCACTTTATAGACTCTTACAGAAGCACTGCTTACCTGCTTAATAAATAAATAAATCATAAACTGTGAATAAACCCAAACAGTATCTGTTAGCAGTTCCTGCTGTCCAGAGGGTGAAGAAGTGTGTGTTGTGACTTGGCTACAATATTCACTGTTATTAGTCTGATAGTTACCCACTTTATAAGCAATGATTCTCTCAGCTGATTTGGCATATCTTGCAAAGATACTTTACATACAAATTGAATCCAGGAAGGTTGTGGTTCCAGAGTCGGGGTTTTGGGGGCGAGATGAGCTTGTGTATTATCCAACTGGCCCACAAAGTCCCGCTTTTGGTGGTCACTTTGTTCTGCAAAAGAAACCAGTATATAATGGCTCTTACAGTGGATATTAAACTTAGTAAACTGCTGCTGCACTTAGTAAAAGGCTACAATACATTTAAATGGATAATAATAATAATCTAACTTTAATATTGTCTTCAGCAATGAAAAGTGGGTAGGAAATACAACTATTCTGAAACTTAGACATTAAAAAAAAGATAAATTTCTAACTGTTGGCAGTGATTTTCTCTTGAAAAGCCGACGAAAAAGTTGTTTCAAAGAGTGGGCATTCAGTATGGGTGAATTGGGAGAATAGGAAGTAAGTCCTTAAAAAACAGAGGCAGCTTAAAAGTTGAAACCATCATATAAACACTGGGAACATTTGTATTGTCAATCACCTGCTCAGCTCTCTGCTCACGAAGTGTTCAGTTTTAATGGATTTCTTCAACTAGATGTTTTTTTTACGTGTGTGTGCTTGTGTGTCTACACATGTGCAGTCTGTTTCTAGGAACAAATGTAAAGATTTCTAATTTTTGCACTGACTACAAGTTTTAGAGTGTATTTTTATGAGTGAGGCTCTGTAAACCTGAGCTTGATAGAGCTGTTTAAGTTCATGTTACTGTTACCATTTTGGTATCAATATCATAAAGAATTTAAGCATAATTTTTACTTGAAAATTACATAGTTGTACTTTCCTCCTGGGATTCTAATAAGTGTTGAAAATTTGTTAGTACATAAGCTGAAGTTTCTTGTGATTATGAATCTACTGTACACATATTTAAGACTGGGTGTAACAAACTACAGTCACAAAATACGATTTGTACAATGGCTCATGTACACAGATACCCACAGCAGTATCCTCTCTGTTAGTGTAAACGCATCTGTCATAGTTTTGACATTTTCTCCCAGCTAATCACCTGCTTAAGTTACACAAACATCTCCACATTTGCACTGTGGCCACAGTATCATTGGAGTCAGATTCATTTTAAGCAATGACTTACTCAGACTGAATCAATCTTATTGTTTGAAAACAGTCTGGAAATTCAGCTGAAGTTAGCCAGTGATGCACTGTTACAGTAGAGTTGCTGCTATACAGTTTGTCGTGTGACTGCATGCAGGATCTGTATATTCATGCAGATGGATATCATGCTGAATTGTCAAGATTTTTCTGTGGAATTCTGGTATTTTACATTCTGTGGCAATATAATTACTACACATTTGAAATGGGACATATCGAAACCTTCAACAAATTCCTCACTTCTTTAAGACTGAAATCTGATGGGAAGAGCTTAGGTCAGAATTGTGCTGTAATATGCCTTTTTGCTACTATTTTGCATGAAATAATGCTGTTCAAAAGCTGCATTTATGAGAAGCTTAAATTTTCATCAAGCGATCAAGTTACAAATTTAACCATAGAAATTGGTTTAATTTTTAATTATAGACTTAAATTGTGAATACATTCTAGACCAGTATTACAAGTTGTCAGATTTGGATTAATTTAACTCCGATGGTGTCTTCACTAGTACTCTGAGAAGATATGAGCAGAGAATTAGAGATCAGAAAGTGGATCAATGTGCGAATCTTGCTTAAAGTGTAAAAAAGAAACAAACTTCCGTACCCAAACAGCAGCAAAGATCAGCTCTGCTCTGCTGAAATGCAGCAGTTGCTTCTTACCAACTATTGCTTTAAAGCTCTTAAACCGTGTAAGTAATTTTGGATAGCTGCTTTCAGGAAATGTGCTTTACATGGCTCACTTTGATTACCAATTATTTTTAGATATTTTTTCAAATAGGTTCTATTCGATTCTGTATTGAAGCTAAATAAAATTCACATGCATTCCTTCTAGCACCAGTAATGTAGTTATAGAATTAATAAATGATTTAAATTATTAATGAGCAGTGTTAAAGAACATAGTTACACTTTTGTAGGCTTGCCTCATCCAGAGTTGTTATTCAGATTTTTCCCCATTAGTAAGCTTAGAAAGAGCTCCTGTTTGTCTCTAGTGTGCACTAAACCAGACAGTTTTCTACTACTACAGGTATCATGCACAGATACTAAACTTTAAATGTATGTTCATGTTATATGAGTTACCCGAATCAATGATGATGAGACAAAACAGTGATAGATCCCCTAAACACCTGTGTTATAACAATGTGATCTCTCACCCTGTGGCTTTTCCCACGAGGTTTGTCTGCAGCGTGGGGGGGTGGCCTCAGAGCTGAGACTCCTGAAGTGTGCTCTGTATCCCGAGCATTAATAATTAAATACCTGTGATCAGTCTATCTTGCTATTAGAAATGAAAAAAAGAAATGTATGGAAGATAAGAAGCAGATGGTGTGTTTGGAATCAAAAATTAATTTTCCTTGAGATCAAAACCAGTAATGAATTATTGAAAAAACGCTATTTAAAAATATCAACTCAAATTATTTATTGCAGTTATAATTTATAAAATTGAAAGTCCTACTGCCTATGTTTGTATATAAAATCAGTTTAAAGCTAGTTTTTTAGAGTTGCTATTCTGTATTTTTAAGCAAACCTTTAAAAAAACAGTTTACAGACCCTGAATCAGCAGAGGATTATCAAGTGGCCTAATCTGTTTACTTGTGAAATTTTATTGAAAGCAGTGAAAAGATCAGTCTCCACCGGAATTCAGTGGCGTGGTGTGGGGTTTGGTCTGTGGCCTGCATTTTCTGAGGCAGGGCCTCAACCTTTGACATCTCCTGACCTCATGTTGCAACAGAAGAGTTTTGTGACTCCCCTCTGATCTAGCCATAGGAAACAGAGAGGGACATCATGACCCTGAGTTTGGAAACTCATGACCTGGAACAGCTAAAAGTTTTGCCTTAGTAAAGGCTACAAAACCAGCCATCCCTTCCTATGAAGCTATCCATAGTTTTCCAGAGCAGGAGCGCGGACATCCAAGGTATGACTTTTACATGGTGTCTTGTTCTTAGGTCCCTGTTACGTTACACATCAGCACTGCTTGCCTGCCTAGAAACTGAACCTCATGCCACGAACAAAATGCGACAGTACATTCTGAACCTGCGTTTCACAGGTTTCACACAAAACCCCTTTTTATTTGCCTTTAAAATCATATTAGGCGGGTTATGAAGGAAAAATAAGTTTGGGTTTTTTATTGCTTTAAAATACCCCTTGGAAAAACACTGCTGTCACTTGGAACCTGCACCTGCGGTGAAAAAAGTGGTACAAAAGTTCTGTGACATGAACTGCACAACCCACTTCAGACTGTACAGCTTCAGATGCTGAAGCTTCTGGTAAAATTAATGAGTTTAAGGCGTCACTCACCCTGTTCACAGGACATACTAGTTAATAAATACACAAATCTCTTGTCACAGTGGCGTAGGCTTTTCTCAGTCAAAACACAAATGTGGAGGGAATTTGGTAAAGATAGAAACATGGAAAAATGAAACACGCTTTTTTTGCTGTTGTCCAAAGGCCCAGATAATTTGTGTTTACAAGGTTTCAGCACAGGGCAGTGGTTCTGTAGATGACATGTGAATGGTGCTATTCAGTTTGTGGATTTTTTTTTTCAGGACATTTCTGCAATATGTTCAGAATAAATAAAGGTGATAGGACTGGAAACAAAACCATACTTGTCGCTCAGGTAACTTGCTTTGTGAGCTAGCCAAATATGACTGCAGGTTAGCAGGTGGTTGCAGAAGGTTACTGCTGATTTCTGACTCCCTGTTGGATATAAAGCTCTTCAGTTATCTAGATTTTATTTTGTACATTGCAATCATAATTCTCTACAGACAGGCTCTAGAGTTTGGGTTTTTTGTCCTTGCCCTCCTTGGAGCATACCCGCTCCTAGCTGAGCTCAAAAGAAGTCTTAAAAATGATGCATCAGTCCTGTCTGTTTTCGTAATATGCTGAATGCGCACATCCTTGATATGCATTATTAACTTTAAACAAACTATTTTGATGTTTTCAGTTAATACTGCTGTAATATTTTAATTTAGCTGTTAATGGGAGAGGCTGCAATTCACCAGTGTAATGTAGTATTGATGCATTGTTGCTAATTTAAGCATCTCAGCTTCGGTCACAGTCCAGGTCCCTTTACTGGAATCATGGCCTCTCTGCATGAACTGATATAAAATACTGGCCAGACACCAAATTTTTTAAAGTAACAACTTTTGTTTTGTAGGTCAGGGTAAGAATCAAAAAGACAAAATGCATTGTGTCATCTGCAGCAAGGCAAGTGTAAATGGCATTAGGAAAGGGTGAGAAAATAATTATTTCAGGATGTTTCAGGATTGGCCCACAAGGGTCAGTAAAAATCGCTGCATGCAATAGTTTTACTGAAGGGCTGTTTCTGTTTGCTACACATTGCTATTGTAAAAAAATTACTATTTCAGTCAGCATAATGTAGAATTCTGCTCTGCTGCTGCTGTTTGTATGAAAGCTTTCATTTGTAATAAAAGGCCTATTTTGAAATCACAAAAACTGCACGCACCTCTGTGGGTAGGTGCCTGGATTCTGGTGTGTGTCAGCAGGATCTCCACTGAAATCACTGGACCTACATCCAGAAAAACCACAAGTGAGATCACAGTGAAATTTCAGGAACCCGAGGAAAGAACTGGGTTCATTTTTTATATTATAACATGACCAAAGAGCAAATGTATTACACGGAACATTGCATTAAATAATGTATAAAAAATTAAGCATTGTTTTTCTCAAGAGCATTATATTTTACATGTTATGCTAAAAGAATCTGTTGAAGAACATTCCTGTTGGGTGCTATTTAGTGTGGATTATTTTAAAAGAGTAGTTTCTCATTAGGCATGTCAATTGAATAAGCAGAACTAAAAGTTCAAATGTGCTACATGTTTTACTAGGGAGATTTATAAATATGGAGTATTGAGTCTTTACTAAATAGGATTCCTCTGCATTTTCACTCTGAATGGTCTTTCTGTATGTGTGGAAAACTGCCCACATTCCTGGCTGGAAAATACTTTGAAGGCCTTTAAAATGAAGGATGTTATATGATTTCTTTATGTATCGTCTTCTTCTTTAAAATAACATTTGCTCTGTCACTGAAGCAAATCCTTAAAAATGAGAGATGCAGGACAACTGTTAGCTTATGATTATTCTGGTTTATATTTTGCTGTTTGAGAGGTGAAAGAACAAAAATTGCCCTGGATTGTCTGTGCTTCACGCATAACGTTTTTAGCTTTCCAGCACTACCAGTATTTCTAAGACAGTTGCTTCAAAAGTCACTTTGGTTTATGGAGAGAACCATTTTATGCATCCAAAGCAAAGGAGTTAGAGGCTATTTGAAAAACTACAATTTTCCTATGCAGGGGACCAACAGGAAATTATGAAATCCTGAAGTATTGTGTGAATATTATTGTTGTAACTTAAAAAAATTTTCTTTATAGTTTCATTCTTGATGTTCCACAGCATTCACCACTTCCTGCATGGCTCTTTACCGCAGGGAAAATGAGGGACTTTTGGGGGCAGATGTGTTTCCATTACACCATCATAATGCCCCTAAAAATCCTTATTGCTCTTGCAGTATTCTTCTGTGTTGCTGGGCCTGGTGTGAACTACTCGAAGACTTAGCTTATAAAAGTACACCTTTTCTCTAAAAACACTTTAAAAAACTCACTGAGTTTAATTTTGTTTATTTATCTTATATTATTTATAGTTGTGTTTACTGTTGCTTAAAATATAAATGGCAAGATACGCAACCACCTGTTGGTAAACAGATGTCGTAAGTCATAAATCCAAGGGACATGCTGATAACTGTGTGGTATTATGAAGGGGAATATATTCTGGCTCAAGAGTGAGAGCTTTACTCTTTTGGTCTGATTAACTTGTGTTTATCCTAACAATTTAATGTAATGTGTATGTCTTTCAAACATGACACAGATTTTGCAAGCTAATTTGAATGATTGCTGTTGAGGACCTCACTGAGAATATTAACTGAATTTAAGAACATGTATCAGGCCATTTATGACATGCATGGATCTGCCCATTACTTTTCTTTAAATCAAATGCACAAAAAATATTCAAATTCCCATGCAGTTCTAAAATTAATTTATTATTAAACCTAGAAAAGACATTGTGGGCTCTCAGCTATTCTATGCTTATTCAACTCGAAGGTCTTTGTGTGGGCATAATTCTTGTTGGGGCTTTTGAGGAAGGAGGGATGGCATAGTCCATTGGGAATGCAGTCATGCTGCATGACTCCTCCCTACCCCTCCAGGTGAGGGTGAGCCATCTCCAGGATGGGCACAGTTTATTCCTGCTGGGTTGCAAAGTCCCCCGAAATCTGCGGATTTCCATAGTTCTTGAAGGAAAAGGCAGAACATACAAATGTAAATATGGCTTGGTTTTGGCTGGGTATTGCAGCACAATATATCATCAGCTGAACATGTGCACTGCTGGTAACATTTGTTTCAGGTGTAGGACGGAACTATAACTGGTTTGTGTTAAATGTACTCTGGACTTCACTGCCCAGCTTAAGGGAAATAATAGACATACTGTGTCACATCATCCCTCTGACAGTGTCTAGTACCTTTAAATAGCCTTCAAAATATTTGATGACAAAGGAAAGAAGTGAGCTGGGTAGATTCTCACCAGCCCTTTTGTGTTAAAGTGTAATCCCCAAGTAAATGCATTTCTTCATTCTGCTAAAGGAGTGGTTCTCATTTTTCAGGCAGGAAAATCCTACAGGTTAAGTCACATCCTATAGGTCACAAAGCAAGCCTTGCTGTTATGACTGGAACCCAGAACCTTTGATGCCCAGATAAATACCACAATAACAAAAAAATTACTTTCTAGAGGGACAGAATGAGCCATGTTGCACGGTATTATATTCATGGGTCAAAACACGCTGGCATGTGCATTTCAACATACAACATTTGAACATGCAACAGCATTTCAAATGTATTTAGACAGAAAGCTGTAAAAACCCAAGTCATTACATTAATTCTAAATTTTCAAATCAATAGTCAGGTGTTTCTACTTGGACTACTGATTGCAAGGTAATTCCCATCGCCTTCTGATGTAAATGAAAGTTGTTGTAACTGACCGGCATGAGTCTTATGCAGCCTTTACAATTCTAAAAGCAATTTACAAGATATGAGATGAGTTGAATTATAAATGGCATTAGTAAAGTTTTGCCAGCTGTGTGCATGTTTAGCAAACCTTGTATTTCCAAGTAACACTCCTAGCTAGAGGCTCTGCATTTAATGGATAATGGTTAAAGAAATAAAAAGAAGTGTGAAACCACACATATGCTATGGAGTTCTGTAATAGTAAGGAGCAGTGAAGGGAGGACACTCAGAGCTATAAATTGCATCACCTCTACATAGAAGACACTGCTAATATGAACAGACTGGAATTCTGTTTACTTCTTTAAAGTCTTCTGGTGGCTATGCCTGTCACAATACTATGTGTGTAGTACTATGCTGTGATAGGTTTGAGAGTTGAAAGTGATCCTATGTTACAACTTTATTTTACATGTAATCTCTCCAGGATATCACTTTTTTTTTTTTTTTTTCCCCTAACATAAGCAATCTTTCATTAAATTTCTTTCATCTATAACTCATAGATCTCAACAGCTGATTCTTACACACATACCCACTTATATACACACAGGTCAGAGCAAAAGTCAGATTCCCTCTGAACATGTGTTCTGTAAATACATAGAAATACATTTAGCATGTGACACTGCTATCATGAAAAGTATTTGCTTAGACCAGGCAATCCTGAGATTAAATTCAAGGAAGGAAATCAAAATCAGTAACTCTATTTCCCTTTTGTATCTAATACGAATCACCTGACATACAGTTGTCGCTACACATTTTTATCACTAAATAAATAATAAGCACTAGAAAATGGGAGCCATGCACATGGTTTGAGATGTGTACTTAAACTTTCAAATTCAAATGCTTGCTTCAGATTAAGTATTTAAATTACTTCGGTTTGAAACAGTATGTCACAAAACCCTCTGGATCTGATACAGCCCCAGAGGAAGGACTGCAAAACTCACCTGTAAAACTGTCCACTGAGGCTAACAGCACTTCGTGAATAGCCTGTGAGTAGGTTTCAATGTTAAATATTTTGTAAAGGATACCTTTGCTGCCTGGGTTGTCAGTTCATTTTTTTTTTTGGGGGGGGGGGGATGGTTGGTTGGTTGGTTGGGTTTTTTTGTGGTTGTGTTTGGGTTTTTTTTAATATGAGCAAAGCAAAGATTTGTATTGGTCTCTTCTTAGGGATTTTGATTTCTTCTAATTACAGGACCAAGAGTCATTAACATGAACTAACAAATTCATGGTGGTGGTGTTAGAACATGGTGCTACTGTTAGAACAGTAGCAACTAGGTAATATACTTCAAATAGAATTTGCACAGTGGAAAAGATACTAAATGTTAGTTATGTGCCAAGAAATGAGTAATACGAGAATACTTTTGCTCTTTTACAAAATGGAAGAGCATTAATAGCACTTTCGGTGTTGATTATGTATAAAGGTTTTGTGATTACCAACAGCCTCATTATAATAAACAAAAATAGCAGAAAAGACATGCAAGTGTATAATAGGCTAAGATGAATCAATCTCATTTATGTATTGAATAACCACATTATTGTCTCAAGTTCTGAACATTACCTCAACTGTATGTGCATTGACTACTTATTATTTAGAATGCAGAACTTGGGTCATCCGTTTTAGTAATATTTATTTATTTACTGTGTTAATTGACTTCCAGTATGTTAGATCTAGCTTCTGACTAAATTAAGAGAGTATCCACCCTGCTCCAGTCAGTCTGATTCTATACCAGCGCAGGTCCCTGTACCGCTACCTGGAGAGCACATGACTATGTGAAGATCAGAGTAAGGGTTTGAACGCAGGAGGCAGTTCTCTACCCGTGTCACAACGAAGCTGCTCAGAAAAGCTCAGATCAGCCATCTAGTTTTGCAGTATGTTAGAGAAAGATGTGGGAAAGGGGAGAGCTGTAGCGGACGCTGGAAGTACAGATGTAAGATGTTAGAGAATGTAAGATGCTGTAAGTAAGTACAGAATAAAAACCTGACTAGTTTTCTGAACAGAGGACCACAGTGTGGCTAGAAGTAAGGGTAAAGGAAGCAGACCAGTATTCATCATGAGCCTGCAATGTATCTTTTCCTTAAATGGTTAGTTATGGGAGCAGAAAGGCACACAAAAATAAACTCCATTAATAAAAGGTTACTACTGCATTTCTCAATTATACTGAACTGTTTCAGACTTTGTCAATATGTGCAGTTTTGTTTTCATTTTTTCTTAACTTTTAAATGTGCATAAACATCTATATTCCCAAATTTAAACCACCAGTGCCAAGATTTTGCCTGAAGTGGATCTTTATGGTTGGATTATAAGCAAGTGCAAATGTAAGTTATGAAGTACAGTGCTGACATAATCTTAATTATAGCTGAAAGAAGATTTGTCAGTGTGTATACAGAGTAGTGATACGGGGATCATTGTAAGTTAATAATGATCATTAAAAGAAAGCACACATTTCATAATGATGCTTTCATCAAGATAATATGACCTATTTTACGCTTAAGCAGTTAAAAGCAAAGCTGAAATACTTGGAGATGATTAACTTCTCTAGTGGTTAGACTTGACAGGTGATGTTACCTGATAAATAATATACTGAGTTACTGGAATTCTTAACCAAAATGATATTTTTTGTTGACTTCTGCTTATTGTTTGCTTTTGGTTTGTCTGTTTATTTGGTTGGTTTTGATTTTGTTTGTGGGGTTGTTTTTTGCTTGGCTGTTTTTGAGGTTTTTTTAGAAAAAGCCACTTAAAAGATTTTGTTTTTCCAATGACTAGTCATGTTTGGAGTTCTGAACTAATCCATAAGAAAGTTAGCCCATGACTGGAGATAGGAGTAAGGAGAATTGAGTGTGTCCAGATCTTTAGAGTGTAGTTTGAATCAAACATAGACTCTGTGATGTAATCTAGATTCATATTAAAATAATCTAGATTCAGTACCTTGATAATTCATATGAAATCATCTTATCTTATAAATTTATACTAGTACCAGAATGTCACAGTAATATTCTTTAAAAACTCTTATCTAAAAACCTTAGGAAAATAACCCCCTTACAATATATCTGAAATGAAAATGTGAAAAGTTTTGGTTCTAGTCTGAGCATTAGGAGATGAATGTTGGAAACTGAAAAGGATTCAAGGTCTGGTCCCTGATCTTCCCTCCAGCCAGTCGCAGGAAGGTGCAGAATGCCTTCATTAAAACCTGTGCCAGACAAGGTACTGCACACACCTCACTTGTCAGAGGAAGCAGTACAGCAACCACCTCAGTTTAGAGTGCATTTTAACCAGGAGTATTAGGTCAGAGCAAGTCAGCTCTGGCCTGGCCTTATGCATGGTATCTTCGTGTACCAGCACGATTCCTGTCTCCTTTGGTGGAGCCTTTATCTGGCTCATTAATAGAAAGTTCCAAGAAGCAAAAAAAAAAAACCAAACCGAAGCAAACCCAAACCCAGAGGTAACTCCTTTTAAAGACACTCCTGGCAGAAAATAGACTGCGCCACAGCTGCGCTGTGCCGATAACATACCTCTTGCTAAACCCATCCCAGCACAGTGTGGATGAGAGGAAGAATTATACCAATTAGTCAGTTCAAGCCTTTTGATTTTTCTCATAGAGCAGGGCACCCCATGCATAATGTCCTGCAAGGGACATGCATCCAGTGTGGCACACTGTATGACAGAAGCATGCCTTTGCCAGGGATCGTACAGCATGCTGGTGCATGTGGCAGAAGTAATTCTGTCTCTGTCCTTTGTGCTGCATGTACTGGTTGGCACTGGTCAGCAGGCAGATTACACTGGACCTTTATTATTGCTGGTTGACATGTCTGGCTGTGTTGACTTTTTCTCAGCCATCACCCACAAAATTACAAGAAATGGTGAACTGCTGCATTATGAGTTTCCTCTTGCCTGAATCGTTAATCTCTTTCTCATTGTTAGTAATGGGATTGAAAAACAGCCTACAGCCCTGATACTGCATAGCAAACTGGTTAGCTACACAGTTTTACCTCATTTTACTAGGAATTAGGAGGAGCAGAGCAATATATTTGGAAGAGCAAATTCTGCAGAGTATATATAGACAATAAATCTAATAGCAAGTTTATCTTATTGCACAGAAAAGTTAATGTTTCTAATGAACCATAATATTGGATGCTATTAACATTACATATACATTCCAAAGTCATATTCTCACTTTCTGTTTATGTTAGAGAGAACAGAAAGGTGTATTTTCCCATTCTGTCTACAGAACACTAAAACACTTCAGTATTTTATGCTAACACATCAGAATACAGCAGTGTTACAGCACTAACATGGAGTTTTAAACTATTTGGGAGATAGGGAGTTTGTTTCTCTTCTTTGATTCTACATCTCCCAGTTTTCATCTACGTGTTTAACACTCGAGTGTTCAAAGATTGGAAATAACAAATAATAATTGTAAGGTGCTGTACATTATTTTGAACACTTTTTGTACTTCAGGCTGAGGATAATTATTACCAATCTTTAGCATTAGGAATACGGAAAATGTTGTGCTGAGAGAAGGCATGGGAACAAATAAAACAGAGCAAACCAAAGCCTCTGTAGACTGCAGGCCACTTGCCAGCTGCTTCTTACAGGAACTTTCTGTTTTGCTGCTGCTTTGAGTGTAGTAAAAAGATAAACATTTTCTTGCTGCAAGTTAACAAATACTGCCGTGCGTGGCAAGTTGATAAGCAGTATCAAGACTTGTATCAGGAGCTTATTAGTTCACTGGAACAAGATAGAAATATGCTGAAAAGTGTTGATGTGCTGCTGAAGAATGAAAAATTATTGGTCAATGCCCAAACTGCTCTGCTAGAAAAGGTTTTCTGTTCTTAGTAACTGGAGCTTTCACTGCTGTGGGCAGCTTTTCTTGCTGTTTGTGGTAAATTCATCCATGTATCTGCCTCTTTTGCACACATTATACCACTGTGCTGTGGTTCTGTATTTTCAGGTCGTACAAATACCAGAGTGTACATTCAACAACTGTGTTAAAGTGATGATACAATAGGCAGAATTTGGAATGTGAGATTTAAAAGAAGCATCAATTAAATCCTGTGTATTTAGGTATGATACAAAGCAAGAGCTATGATGGGTTTTGCTGTACACCTCTATGTAGCACTCCTTAAAGTCTTGCCTGATTATTTTTCTGAGGTAGGCCTATATGTCTTAGAATGAAATGATTGTGTTTGACTCGTGATATTGTCACCAAATCTGTATTTGAACTAAGATCTGCCAAAGTAAATAATAAAACTCCTGCTGTATGTATCCCAAATGTCACTTTTAGTTACCTTTTGAAATGTTATGCAGCATAATACAAACACTGAGAGGATAATGCACAGTGATGTAGTGTTTACTGGCAAAAATTGGGTATATTAATCACAGATGATAAAAACATGAGGCAAAAGGTCTTCTATCTAGACTGTAGGAAGAGACTTTTATCCTACACTTAAATACTTTTTTGTATCATTTATTTTATTGAATATTAAATTGAACTATTTTAGAAAGGCTTTTTGTTCTGTTTTGGTTTTCTTAACAAAGTATCTATACTATTTTTATAGTCCGTTTCCCCACTAAGACAGGCTTTTAAGTACCACTGACATTTGTGGTGTGCCAATTTTTATGGCTCTAGGGAAATAACAGTTGTACACTATTGGAGAAAACTGTGACACATTTTGCTTGGAAAATGTTGTTACACTCTGTCACAGAAACATGAAGAACTTATTTTAATATCCTCTCTCACAATATGGGGTAAAAGGGACAGGAAAGTTAGGACTGGTAGATGAAATGTATACTTTAGCAAGAGGTGATCAGTAACCAGAGGGCTATAATATTTTCAGTTATTTGCAAGACTTCAATGATTCCCAGATGCCTGAAGTAGGGCAAGGATGAGGACTAGGAATTTCTTCTGGATTTGATGGTTGCTTGGCACTGTGGAATGTAGGTACCTTTGCCCATTTGTATGAGAATTGTGTTCTTTGCCTTGTTTTCCTTCTGGGAGCTCACAACTGAATACATAGACAGTCTTTCAAGACTTCCTTTCTTCTTTATTTGGTGCATACGCAGAGAAGATGTGTGTGCAAGATGTTTATTGAAAGGAATAAAGAAGTTTTACTCTTCCAGAAACAGAATGCTTATGAGGGAGAGCATCACACATGTATGGATATTTTGTGAAAGGGAACATGTTCCTGTCTGTCATGAAGCGTAAAGAGCAAAGGCTTTTTTCTTCTGTATTCTCAGACACTGAGTAACATTCTGCTGCAAAACCAAAATTGTTTGTGTGCAGATGCTTGGCTTCCTTGAAAACATAAACAGTGTTCCTGGTAGTGTATTTATTCACCATATTAATATTAGTAAACTAAGGATTATTATTTTTTAAACTGAGCTACCCTCAGGTTAGTAGCACAGAAGTATTGCTGTTGACATGCTAGATATTTTCAATTAATTAAGTAAATAAGTTCAATAATAAATGATTTCTTTTCAATTAGTTATTTATCAATTTCATTAATTTAATTTGCTTATCTTGGTTTCTTCTGATTCTCAACTCTAGACCATAAAAACTTAGGTAACTTAAACTAGACACTGACATGTACATGTATATACAGGTATAGGTTATGGCCATCATAGAAGCACACTGAAAGCAGATTTCTCTTGATATGGGAGATATACTGGAAATGTAGCTAGAAAGTATTTGACTGGTTTTAACTGAGAGATATTTGGATTTAGCCAAATATGTAATGTTTGAATACAGGATTTATTTAAAACTAAGATGACCTTTTCTGGGGAAATAAATATATAAATAAGTAGTGAATATTTATTGCACTCCATTCTTTACTTAAGAACTTACATACCCCTTTCTCAATGCTGATGTGGTATGTAGTTGTCATTGTTTATTTTAGAACAAAGTTCAGTCTTTTAAAATATTTAAGGTGTATTATAGGCATGTTCACCGGCCTTATCAAATCTAAACTGTGCAGTTCCATCCAGGCTTTTTACACAGGAATGTAAATTCACTATTAACATAGAATGAATGGAAAAATACTCAGAAATAGGACTAAAAAAAAAAAATACAAAGCAGTCTTACATTTGCTTCCTTTTAAAATTCAATATAATTCTGAACAGTTATGTATCTAATGAATTTACTGCAACATGCTAATGTCTTATTTTCATTTTGTTGTTGGATATACTGTTGTTATAATACCTACCATTTCAAGTAGTAGTAATGAGGTTGTGATTTCCATTGGTGAAGGTGACCATAGAAACTTGAGGAGGGAGAGAAGAATCACTGAGTGGTTGAAATGACTCTTATGTTTTCAGGAAAACGCACTTGCACAAGAAACCTGATGGCAAAATGGAAGTTACATAACTGTTATTATGTATGCATCCCTTTAAATTATGAAATTGAATTCATAAGTGAAGAAAAAACAGAACTATTTAATCTCTAAATGTATAAATGCATGCAAAAATTTGCTTTCACAAGTTATTTCTGTATACAGTCAAACGCATAATTCTGTAGTCGGCTCTTTTGTTTTCTTTCACACTAAAAGAAAAGACATACAACAACAGCAAAATACAGCAGGGATTTGCATAATGCCAAGTTATATCACAGAGAACCATAGAACCATAGAATCGAGGTTGGGAATGACCTCCAAGTTCATCAAGTCCAACTGTACAATAGAATTCATAAAATTTTGTACAGGGCATTGTATTAACTGTTAGTGTTCAGAAGGTACCTAATTACCCATATATGTGCATGCACAAATTGCCATTAAAAATATTTACAATGGACAAATATTTCACAGAATCACAGAATGATTTGTGTTGGAAAGGGCCTTTGATCATCTAGTTCCAATCCCCTGCCACAGGCAGGGATGCCTCACACTAGACCATGTTGCCCAAGGCTCTGTCCAGCCTGTCCTTGAGCACTGCCAGGGATGGAGCATTTATTTGAAATTCTGAGTTCAAATTCATGCCACTTCTCACATACCTGCCATCCCAGTACTTTACAACACTTTTTGAGAACTGAATTTGTGGGAAGTAAAGCTCTGGCAACTTGTCAGGGAGGCAAATGAAAGAAAATATATGTGTATAGAACCAAACAGTGGTGTACATTCATAAATCATCACAAATTCATGGAGAATTAGAGTGTGTGGAGACTAACAACAATTAAGAACTGCATTTTTTCATTTCTGTGTTCTTTGAGAATATCCAGTGTTCTTCAAGCGTGAAGAATATTCATGTTGTTCTGACAGTTCATTTAATTTGCAGTGGGTGTGTGCATCTCCCAAAGCAATCAGCTGCATTTGTATTTTGTCAATACAGCAGTAGCTTGAAATGTATTAGAAACTGCAATATCATAGGCCTGACTGCACAATTAAGTTAATAAGCACTTTGCTTCAGAATTGAGACTAGCTCAATATTAGGATCTGAATGTGTGTGACATATCACTGAAGATACCACCTTTGAGAAATCACCTCTCTCTTCTGTTCACACGTTATCACAGAAGTAATCAACAAAGGCATTTCAGGGAGCCCTTCATTTCAAACAACATGCCAGCAGTATTTCTCTGAGAGGACCCACCTTGGAAACGTGCCATGAGTCTGAAACACCTCATTTCAGCATGTTTTGTAGGGAATTATGTTTATTTGGATTTCTGTTGCCAAGTGCTAGAGGTGGAGAAACTGTTCTGATGTAATGGCTCAGGGGTAATCCATCAGGAGTATTGCACCAGGAGTTCATCTTAATGAGTGTTTACCTCTGCTTGAATAGACAATGCACCTACTTTGCTCTTTACATAACGTATTCCAGTACTGATAGTAATTACATAGAGTTCCCTTCTGAATTAAAAAAATATGTATAGATACAGTATGAATTAAAAATTTTCCCAAATTTCATGAAATTGAGACATAAATCTTTCAAGGCAATAAACCTTTTTTGAAAAGGTGCTGTTTAGTTGTGCTTGTAGCCATGCTGTGTAAAAACCCAAATACAGTTTGATCATCTAGGTTTAAAACTGAACTTTTCCATACTAAGATTGCTTAAATTATTAAAGAGATAATGTGTTGCTTAGTCAGGCATTGATAGCCACATATGTTCTGGAATTAGAATGCAGTATTTATTACTGTAGTTATAAAGCTCCAAGACACAAGAATGTGGTAGCAAAGAAAGGGATCTTCCCAAATCAGTGCAACAGAAGTACCATAGGAATAATTCTGTAAGCATGTGCTGCTTCACCATGCAGTTTTCAGTCATTAAAAAGTGCAGTCTTTTGTATCTTGAAGATAAAGACTTTAATGAGAATTTTTCTGAATGTATTTCTTTCCTGTTAAAATACTTGGAACGCTTTGTTAATCCTAGCAAAGCAGCAAATGGAATGTAAAGATGAATGGGATTGAAATAATGTTCCTCTTCTATGGAAAAAAAAAAAAAAAGTACTATAGAGCTGAATGATAAGTTCTTTACAGAAAAGTATAAACTAAGCAGAGTATTAGGAAGAATCCCTACAGAGCGTGACTACTTTAGTCCTTATTCAAGGAAGAAATTTTACAAATGTAACAAAAGCTTATAAAGCAATTTTTGATAATAGGGAAAGTACCTTATCTGTACTCCTGTAGCTGCAATATCTATTTCTACTTGACTTTCGCATTATAGCCATTTTGAGTGTTCCTAGCCAAGGTCTAAATTAAAAGGCGATCTAAATAATGGACAAGCATTTCAAGGGTAATGTATTGTTCTGGTTCTCCCTCACTGCAACAAATGATAATTTAAGGAACAAGACCTAACTATTATCTGTGTAAATATATAAAGCTATACATAGATACACATATGTACACATAAGGGTTGCTTTAGTAGATGCAAAGGAAACACTGCTTTCTACAAAATCCACTTTTTTGTGGCTGTAGCGTGACTTTAACAGCGTAACCCCCTCAAAGATGGCAGTCTGGTTCTGTAGAGTCTTTCAAAACTCAGCAAATTCTTCTTGGAGCCCTACTTGTCTCAGATATTACCATGTGAGAGGATGAATAACTCTCTGGCAGTAGCCATTTCTCTTCCCTGATAACAGGGTACTCCTTAGTGATCTTGTTCAGCATGATGCCTAAGTTTTAGATGCCCAGAGTAAGGAGGGATTAATTCTCCTTGGTCACTATCTTCCTTAGAGGATTAAGAAATGAAAAGCCAGCACATCATTATTCTTATTTGCAAGATCAAAAGAAACAGTGAAAAAAGGACTATTCTAATAGTGTCTAATTGTGGCTGCCTATCTAATTTTTGGCCCTACTTTATAAACCACCCAAATCTATTTATGCAGCCTACTTTAAATGACAAAATAAAAATAAGCATGAATATAGAAAATATATCATGCATTTGCCACACATAAATCATTTCAGCCTATAAACATGTTTTAAATGGTATTAGACAAGGTTAATATCAAAAAATAAAGCAACTAGGTGTTTGACTCACAACTAATATCATCAAAGATGAAGTCTAAGTGACAAACCAGTTTTATTTAGTAATTGCCTAAAGAAAATTATTGGCAGTGATGTTTTTATGTCATTATAGTAATACAGATGAAACTTTTCTGACCAAAAGAATGTGCATTAAACATTATGTGGTAAAACCCCTTGTGATATAAGATTATATTGAAACTATTGTATTCCCTTTTTTAGAGAAGCCCTACTGAAAATCAAAGAATGCAGGAATAGGTATCTCTGTCACCTGACATCTCTACTTGGCACAGATCTGTTTTGATATATGAACCTGATCTGCACAATCGTAAGTTTAGCATATCTCCAAACAACTACATTTGTAAAAGACCATTTTATTTATAATGGAACACATCAAAATGTTCTTGTGACAGAACATTTTGTTCCAAGTCCCCGTTTCTGTATTTTACCCTAAACACCATTTATGTAAATGATGAGTATCACATAGATTGGTGTGAACTACTCAAAAAGAAATCTCAGTCTATGGAAAAGAGTCTTGATTTCAACAAGTTTTGCTTTTAAATCAATTAGACTAAATTCCCTCTAATGCATATAGAATGCCTGAGCTGCTGTATACTTTCATGTCTAAACAGCAAAAAGTTATTACTAATGACAAGAAGTAATGTGAAACTCAAGAGATTTTGGCCAAGATTCATGTAGAATCTGGAGTATTGGTAACTCTAAAGTGTGAGAAACTAGTATGGAAATCAAGAAAATATCCATGCTAACTTTTTAATGTTGATTTACCAGAATCAAAGGTTTTTGCTTTATTCACAAAACTCCCAAATCATAAAACTGTCCTGAATAAACAAGATTCCCTGTCTTATCAACTACACCGTGATTAAACATTGCAGCCTCTCAGTGCTGCTTGATAAAAATGGCTGGTGCCTGTCCTAAAGGAGGCTTCTCTGGAACACAAACTGGGTTAACACAGTGAATAAATGAGGATGATGACCTTCTAGATACTGCTGCTGGCAATTTCTCTGTATGCTGCCTTCTGGAATACTCCTGTTGGTTCGGGAGGAGAGGGCACAACAACTTAACCACAAGTCATATATTTAATTCAGCATCTTGAACAGGTTCCTTTGCTGCCTCAGAAGCTGCTGCTCTAAGCAGAGTGTGTTTTGCATGAGGGCAAAGCACAGTATATGTACATGTCACTTCATGCTGACTGTTGGCTGGGTCTGAAACCTGATGCAAAAATGAGACTCTTAATGCACTATTAGGAACTTGCAGCATTGTAAAGTAACACATTGCCTGCTAAACAGAAAATTTTTGCCTCATTCCAGTAGCTGGACGAAATAAAAAGGCACACTTCAGGTAATTGCTTTGAGCACATTAGGAAATGGCTGGCATAATCCAGAAATCGTCTAAGATAGCTATACCTTCTCCTTCAAACTTACATTCAGGAGTATTATTTGTGGGCATTATTTGACACTGTGCACAACAAATACTTGTTATAATAACATATAATACCACAAATACCATGTTTCAATTACACAAGTAACAATTTTCACTGGATATTTAAACCCTTCATACATTCCCATTAAAAATACAACTCTTACCCCTTAACCCAAGCATAGGCTTTTTTCCATAGCATAAGGTTTGTCCTTAAAGTGACTGCTTGACTATAGTGAATAATGTAAAAAGTGCATTTTCAGTCCAGCCACCTTTAACATTGAATCACTAATGGCTAGTGACAGAAAACTACTTGGTTATATCTTCCTACTGTTTGGTATTAAAAAGGTCTTTTAATACCTCAGTTTAAAGTTTTGTGGCAAAACCTTCACTGGCTTGATTAAACTGGGATAACCATTTATTCACCAAAACTAATACTTACTTGCACATACACAGTTCTATCAGAATTCCTCAAGTCATTACCAGAATGGACAAATTACAGTATGAAATCATTGAAGGATTTAGTGGAGGAATCTTTCTTCTGTGTCGAAGGTCTATGTGGAATGTAGCATGCTTAGTGAAGCAGAGACTTTTTTATCCCCACCATCCTCAGCAACAGACAAAATATGATCAGGTAGCTACCACCTACATTTTCAGAGGCTATTACCTGAAGAAAATGCAGATGAGTTGGAAATGAGATTTTTGCTCCATTTGGCATTAGACTTTTAACCTGCTTAGCTGCTTTGTATGTATTAAATCTGAGCAAACTCTGTTGTTAGGCTAAGAGTCTGTCCCAAAATGCATTGGTCTAGTTAAAATATGCATGAGAAGCCTGCATAGTGCCTCTCCATACTAGATCTGACTGCAGACAGTACTATTAATCCTCTAATGTCATAAATACCATAGGAAAAGCATGTTAACAAAAAAGACAGCACTGACACCATTGATCATTATAAGAAAATATAAATACTGCATAAATCTCTCTCACTTTATAAAGAATATTGGCATTATAACAATTTCCTGGAGAGACTTTATGTTCATTTCACTGAGAAAATTTATACTCTGAAAATAATAGTCTTTTAAATGAGCACATGATTTTTTAAGTAGCATTTTTATATCTGGGTCAGCTTTTAGAGAAATAGTTATGGATGTGTTTAGTGTTTCTGCTGTCTCTTCTGTTTGTGGAGGTTGGATTTAGTTAGCAATAAAGTTTGCTCCAAGCTGAAAAATTCATTATGTCAGAGCTATGTAAACTTGGATTAGATCAGTATCTAAAAAATGCCTTGTAATTAGGGAAAAAAGGTATCTCCTAATTGAGACATAGTATAATGTGATTTTCCAGATAAGCTACTTCTATGCCAGAAGAAATGCCCAATATACTTATATTTAGAAAAGATGTAGTAAATTGTTATTCTCTGGCACAGGGTGGCTGCTAGATAACTGCAGAGCACTCTGGAACCCCTCTCTGTTTGTGGAATTTAAGGGCACTGGTGGAATTTACAGGGTCCATACACCACATTCCTAAAATGTTGATGATGTCTGAGTTTCAGTTACTTACATGAAATTTCTAAGGGCCATCAAAATAAATGCTGTAAGTTAAAAACTCAGAAAAAAGCAGCATTGTTTTTAAAATAATCTCTATATTCAGAGTATTTATAAAACTGAGTTGTTCAGCTCATTTCCTATTATAATATTGTGTTATGGACAGTGGCTTTCCTCATAAAGGAGCAAGGAAAAAAATTACTTAAGACAACTATTCAATATATAACTTTTAGGTTTTTATACCAGTGGATTTTATATTCTTCTTACAAACTATTTTGAAAAGATTATGTTTATAAAAGAAGCATTTGACCAAAAGCATCTTCCAGTAAACTCTCTCACCCTGTAGGCTTTACTGTCTTTTATTCTGGAGTATAAAAAGAACCTGCTTCTGGGGTAGTTTCCAGTTGCATCTCACATCAGTGGAGACTTGTCGATGTTCAAAATACCTTTCAAAACCTGAGGCATGCAAAATCAGAAGTAAAAAAAAAAAAATGAAAATATATTTTGTGCTGACAGTATGTAAATGGTTGAAAACACAGGTATATCACAGTGGCATCTGTTGAACCTGACATCTTCAGATGTATCATCTGGAGAATTGAACCTGAATTCTAAAAAAGTAAATGAGAGATATTACATTGATGTATTTGTGGGTATGTAAATACTCCTAAATATTATATCATGCCTCCGTTTCGCTTGCTTTTGGAAAGAAAACCAGTTTTCCTTGCTTGAGGAACTTCACCACTGATAAACTTAATTTCTTTTGAAGCTATATAAGAAGTTACAAACTTGGTTTTTATTGCATTTTTCTTGCCAATCTTCCAGAGTTTGTCTTTCAGACAGTATTTTACTGTGAGAAATTCTGCATGCAGGCAATCCACACCACAGCAAACATTTAAATTACATTGACTTCCAATAAAGCCAAGTAAACTGTTTTCCTAATTCAGGTGGTAGAATTCTGTGAATAATTTTATAGCTCTGTTCTTTATATCTAATATTTAAAAGTGTTTAATCTTAACTGGCATTATTCCTAATTTGTAAATCTATGTTCATTGATTACCCAATCCATGAGTGGTATTCACTACACAGACTCAAGATCTTGATGTAAGTATAAAGGTAGCTTTGGCCTGTTCTTCAAAATATAAATCCTAAATTCATGTAACATTGTAGAAGTAGATTTATGGTACATAAATGTATTATTCTGCAATAATACTCCGCAGAACTGTTATCTGCAGTAAACATTGTTAAATTGATGTGACTCCTTACAGGTATTGTATTGGGCTGCCTGGGTACAATCAGTGTAGAACTGAGGCTTTTTCAATTCTTTCTACTTGGCAGTAAAAACATTTTTGCTAATGTTTTACAGTATTTATGGGAATTAAAAGATATAAATTCTGTCTTAGTCCTTGTTTTGCTTTTTCCTTTTCCTATGGGTAAAATATTCTAGTTTGTTATTCAAAGCTATATTGAAAACTGAGATAATTTATGTCCATACAAATGTCAGAATTATGTAGATGAGTTTAAGATATTCACACTGGGTATAACTTTGATATGAGAATAAAACATGTATCAAATATTTTTCCAGTACAGACTCTACAGATTTTTGATAAACTATATCATCTTCACAAATGTTAGAGAGCCCACTTTTCTCTGGAGCAGATGTCCTCTCTTACATCGATTATAGGAATAAATGCTAATATTTAATGCATCTTTAGTTAATAATGGCAAAGGTGTAATTTATAGTGCTAAGAAAACTGCATTTTTCGTAAGAAGCCCTTTATGTTACTCACATTTAGTGCAATGCCATTATTTCCAGCAGGAAGCAATCAGGGATGGACTGAAACATAACTATAGGTTTCAAATATGAGAATATCTGCATCAGTTCGACATATGCATTTGAAACAAAAATATTTTTTGTTTTCTTACAACTGCTGCTTTTACATGTATTACATTTGTACATTCTCCTTGTTCACCAACTGAAATTTCCATGCTGTTTTTTCCTTTAACAGCTATTTCTGATTTGCAACTAAAATACCCGTTTTCTCCAGAAAACACTGAGAGAGCGTCAGGAACCGTCAAAGATGCAGTTTCTTTCTGGTTTTCTCACCACAGTTTTAACTGTGCTAGCACCTCATAGGCTTCTCAAAAAATAACAGAAAGACCAGATCCTCTGAAGGTGTAGGTGACTGGACAGATGCTGCGGTGCGGTGTCAAATTTCTATGAGATGCGGCATAAAGAAAACTAAAGTTTCTATCTGGAACACAACTGGCAAACGCTGCATGGTTTGCACCACTTCAGCAGTCCTCTCCCCTACTTAAATGAATCCCATGACTGGCTCTGCAAGTCAGAACCAACAAGCTGGGCAAGGGAGTTAGCCAGTGCCTGCTTGCACTAGTTAAGCTCTCCCTGTTCTCAAAATACGTTTGAATGTCAGCTCTTATTTCAGTATGTGAGAAAACGAGATCTATGCCACACTCAAGTTATTTACAAGAATGAAGTAAAAGTAATTAGAAGTGAAGTTTCAAATAAAGGAGTCATTTTAGTGTAACTCTTTAAATGCATTTTCTTATAAAATATCAGAACAACCAATAAGAAAAGATGGACTGAAAGCTAACAGCTTAGGCACAATTACAGATTGGAAGCTGTATATATTAAGTCAGAATAAGACTCAGGGAAGACGGAATTACAAGTTCAGTTGGAGAATACTTTTAAAATGTGTACATTAGCAAACAACATCTAAAAGACCTATCAATTTTCAATTTGTATGTGAAATAATCACTGCACAGAAAGAACAAGTTTAACAACAGGAACTATCACTTTAAACTTACCCTTTAAATTGCTGATAGTTTCTTAATATTTACGTGCAAGTGTACATCTTTGGGTCCTCATTTTTACCTCAGTAGAAGGTTGTCTTGACCTGGCAGGTGAAAGAGGTTGTAGAATAATAGGCTTTTATGTTTATAATGTACTTTTTTTGGCCATTTATCCAATGTAATAAATAACATTGAGCAAACCTCTTAACAAAACTTTGGTTTTGTCCAAGTTACAAATGGAGTTAGGCAGGTTCATGATCATGATTTCCCTGGAATGTGGTATCCAAATGTCTTTTCTGCTTTTAAAAGTCTTCCCTTTGAAAATACAGTAACAATGTAGTATATATAAAAGTGTTCATTGTAAACATAGAAATCTATTGCTACCCTAAATCTCACTTTTCAGTTTTTGTGATGATAATGAGAAGGAATGAAAATTCCAGACTGCTGTTAAAGTTGGGAATAGTTGTAAAAGTAAAACCAGCAGTGCTGGGTGAGGGCTGCTATACAGTGTTTCCATGTACACCTCCAATCCTGTAATTTCATATTTATGTTACAGAAAATTATTGCTGTCCTGATAGAGCATTTCCCCACCCTTTTTTCACTAGGGGACAAAAGGAGTGTCCAGTATGTGTCTTGAAATGTCTGTTTTTACTTCTTGCAAAGGGCTGGCGTGAAACTGAGATTTAAGAAAAATATTAGATTTAGACTGTAATTTCTTAAATTAAAGTAGTATTATTATATAGAAGGTGACTTCCTTAATGCAATTTTTCTACTTCTTCTCCAAATGTCACAAAAGCTAGTTAAAATTTAAATGCACAAAAATGTTTTACAGAAGATTTTAAACTGTTCTGTTATCTGAGCAAAGATTCTGATAGCACTGATGGAATTTGCTTTATGTACTGCTATGGTTTACACTTTTTTGTAGTATAATCTGTTTTATTTCAACTGCACCTCAAGAGGATTGCAACGGAAGGTTTGACCAAACATGAATTTGAGATGTTGCAACTGAGCACGGGAATGTAATGACGGTAAATTTTTCCCCACAAATCAGCTCCTTGCAAGAAGCTTCAAGTGTATGATTTCCTCTACAGAACTCAAACCAAACCACTGATGTTATTAAAATGAGTAGCATGCCTGCATATGTCCCTTACAGCACTATTCCCGTACAATTGATCTGTACAATACAAAAGCCAGTACAAAAGACTGCACAGAAAGAAGTGTGCTGTTACCTTACCTATGCAGTTCCCACAAGAGCTGCCACTGCAACTTCTCTCAGTGCATGCCAGAGATTTCTACATTGTGGATGCTAAGGAATTTGCCTAGCTTTTAAAGAAACCATGGGATCATCAGTTTTATACAATGATTATGTTTTTGCTTGCTGATATTCATCCATTCTTGAAAGGAAATGAAAGCAATACAAAAAGACAGGAGCTACACCAAGCCGGCAGTGTTTTCCTTTTCTCATGCTTGTGAATGCAGATCCAAATGAAAAAGCCACAATGGTTAGACCTTTCATATCTTATTTTAATTTTCCCTTCCAATTTGCATACTACAATAAGATGAAGCAGTAAAAGAGAATGAAGAGAGAGGATAGAGGTGGCAAGGCATCTACATGTATATCAAAATATAACCAAGGTTTATGTCAATTAGCTCTGCAGAAGAATAAGCATGCGTCTATGTGACTTTCTCAGTCAGGAGGCTGGTTTGCAATGCTCCCTTACACACTGTGTCCTTTAGTCTTCATATTTCAAAGGCCTTTTTTTTTAAGATTCTAAAGTAAGTGAAAAGTTAAATTATTATCCCAGTCACAGCAATGGAGAAATTGAAGTACTGAAGCTCACTGACTCTGTCAAGTCAATGTTTACTATTAGAAATAAGATTAGATTTCATGTCATCACTCCAAATCTTGCATCCAGTCTCAAGCACTGACTACCTACCATGATGTGACACATGTTCATGTGTTTGGGTTTAAGTGATTAATAGCCAGGGAAGAGCACTTGCTTGAATATCAGGCAAATGACAAAAAATTCCTTCGGGATAACTCAGATATTGCTGATGAAAGACTGAACATTTAATGTTACAACTCTCATCTTTACCGTTTCTCAGGCATTCTCTGATCCATCTCCACAGAATACTTCATATGCTGTAGTCTAGCTTTAAATTTCCAAAATTGTACCAACAATTTGCCAAAACGGCAATTTCCCTGCACACTGAGCACTGCTAGCTCTTAAATCAAATGTATACTGTCAGCTTCCATCCCTGCTCTCTGTCTCAATTATTATTTTTCTGAAGATAAGAAAATCCCATTTTTACCACTGGAGAGCCAGGCTGCTTAGGTCACAAGATTCTCTTGGCTTAATCCTTGAGTATGAATCATGAACTTTCCCTAATAAGTACTGGCATTCTTCAGATGATCAAGCTAGCTTACTAAAGCTTCCAGAGCTTTCCACCTTAATTATCACCATGTTTAAAGTACCAAAAGCAGTAGCTGATTAAGAAATAAGACTCTAAGTTGTTTATTCTTACTTTTCCTTTCTGTCCTCTATTTCTCACTCGTATGTGGGTTGATACTGTAAGTGGCAGTAATACAACACAGATAGAAGAAAATAAAATATGAAAAGATTAACAAAAAGAAACCAGACTGAAAAATAGCTGTGGTAAAAACTGGAAACAAATTCACCTGCTTTCTGCACTACATGGCTCAAAAATAAGTTAGAAATGCCCAAGACTTCAGTACAGGAAAAGTTTTTTTCTCACATTTAATATGAGAAAACTGAGATAACAGACTAATAGTAAGCCTCTACTCAGCATAAGAAATAATATAACCCTGCAAAAGAATTGTACTGAGAAGTCCTAGCCAAGGCCATGTGAGTAAGTAAGTGTTCTTTTAAGAAATAAATAAAATGAAAACCTTAGGAAGAAAAGCTGTTTCCTAACACTTAAAATTAGAAATAGAATATTCACCCTAGATTCAGAAAATTCCTGAGGTAAGACTGGACTCTAAAGTAAGTTAAATTTGGAAACATGAAGAAAGATTCTGGGCATTTCAGGAAAGTTTCTATATTCATACACACAATTTAGATACTAAATCTAGTAAAAGTAGAACAAATATGAGCTTATTCAATTTAGCTACCAAAAATATTTTTGTATGTTTTACCAGGATTAGCACATCTAAATAAAGATCACTTAAATTCGTCCAACAGTATTTTAAGTGTGGCACAGTATGGCAGGATAAAAGTATATTTGACAAACTAAGGAGGTTTGACTGAACTGGCAGTTAATCAAACACTGTGTACATACGGGTCCATTTTATATATATATGAAAAATAGGGCACACCCAAGTCATAACCAGAATCACTCGGGAATCTTTGTGAAGACAACAAATATTTTTACAATAGTAGTGATTAATCCTGAAAATAAAAGCGTAAATCCCTGAAGAGAAATCAGAAGTGAGTCAAAATCACTAGTGGTTACTCTCATACTTATCATCAGATGTGAGACAAACTCATGAGGCTTTATTCTCGCATTTGTCATTATAGAAACTGTAGTTTAAGAATGCAGTCAAGAGAAAATGAAGAAACAGGATGAAAAGAGCAAATCCAAAACATATCTTCAGTATTATTTCCAAAGCTGACAAATTCACAAACACTGCTGAAAGTAATATTAAATAAAAAATGCTTCTTTGAGTGCTCAAAAGAACGAGTTCTCAAAAAAACCCTAAAATGAGTGAAGTAACATTCTACTTTATGTTTCTCAGAAATATAAAAGTACTTTGAAATAAAATTTAGACATTGTGTTTAGATATTTACAGATTTAAAAAATACACAAAAATATCTCAAAGGATCAGTACAGCCCTTTTCTGAGGCATGATTTAGTGACATTCTTGAGCAAATGTGTAGCTGAATCTGAATCTTTCTTCCAAGCACTTGAGCAATTTAGCACCCAAGTTCAGGAAATGACACAAAGTACTGCCAGCCGGATACAGTAGACTACTAGAAGACACAGGATATTGAGTACTGAATTTAGTATTTGCTATGTACTTGTCAGAGAAATAGAATCTTTGTCTCAAATGAAGGTATAGTATTTTCTACGTCTAGTAACTGCCTGAGTACAGAATTCAGAAGCTGTGCAGAAGATGTAGCATGGATGTGTAGAGATCTATGTTGTTCATGTCTTAAAAAAAACCCAAACAGAATTAGGCTTACTCAAACATTATTTCTTAGACATAAGCTCAAACCACTGCAGCAAGAGCTAGACATACATAAGGCACACTTCTGAAACAAAAAATCATGTATTACCTCCGGACTTGGTGAAAAACACTATAAAGTCTTGTAAATACTTCATAACACCATGTAAAATGTAAACTGAAATTTTAGGCTACTGCTGTGATGAATATTTAGAAGAGAAGTTTAAAGTTTTCCAGAAGCTGTACTATTTGATTGTTAACTCTTTTTATCCTTTTCATTCCTCATTACCTCTGAAAGTATTTTGTTTTGTTCTGAGGGAATTGTACACATGTGCAGAAAGCCTGTTTAACAATTCATATTAAAGCAAAACCAAAACAAACCCCAATCTTGAAATGTCTGCATTCACATAACACAGCGTAACATCTTAACCTAATAAAGTGTTGCCCTACTTTCTTATTTGCAGACCTCCAAATAGGAATTTTGCTTCAGCACTGGGGCAAGATTACATCTGAAGATGACAAATTTTGCGAGAGTTGCCTTATCTGGCTACTCCTTCCACTCCTATGCAAGAGAAACTGTTAGCAGACATGATAATGTATGTGATGTGAATTAGCAATGGGAGCCATATTCAATTACTGTTGTTCAATGGCCTAAGTAAGTGGAAAAGAAACTCTTTCCAAAGTTGTTTTTTTTTTTCTCTTTTGGATGAAATGAACTTGCATAGAACACAGAGTTACAAAAATGAACTAAAACTACAAGGCCAGAGTGCTGGCATTTCATGCTCTTAAAAATGATCGGTCTGTTTATGGCTTCCATATGCTTTACAAACATAAAAATAACAGCATATCTGAGCAAAAAATACAACTTCGTATTCGTTAGAAGCAAACTATTTTCCAATAGCATTAAAAGCAAAAATCGTAGTCAGAGAATATCATAAAAATAAAGGTAAGAATATATAAAAAAGTGAGACACTTTTGAATACTAAACAGGTATACAAATTATTTCCTAAAAAGTTCTATCAATTACTGTTAAGCATGTCATTCTTCAGGACTCATCTTTGCTCCATCAGGAATCCAGTGTATGATTATATTAAAGTCTAGCAATCTGAACTGTAAAATTGGAAAGTTATGTTCTGTCAAGTGTAAATACATACACAGGGATTACAATGTCTGTCTCTTCAGTCAGCAGTTACTTCTGTTTAGTCTCTCAAAGGGACAAGGGAAGGAGAACTATGTATTTTCTCTGAAAAAGTAATGCTCCTAATATATCATATTGCTGTCAAGTATTAAATTCAACTTAGTACACGCAGTGATCAATAGAAATGAACTTTATGGGCAGGCAGTAAATTTGTAAGGCAACAGCAATCAGACACCAACATAAGTCACTAGTACTGTTGGCGGGTGGTCTCTGTCTTTCTACCCTGAGGGTTTTGTCTTGCCTGATGTACTGGTAGTTTTACATACTATACCTACCTGATTTTTTTTTTATGCATGTGATACATTTCAGTATATAAGTTCTGCAATTACAGTTATATAAGTTTAACATTCAACACTTATCCCTTTAAATTGTGACCTCTCCTTCTAAGCTGTTAATAATATTCATTTAGCTACCTTTTCAGATAATGCATGCATATATGCAGAATTCCTACAATATCCCACCACTGTTTACCAGTTCAAAAGAAATGAGTTAATTCTTTCTTCATAACAAAGAATGTAGTATGTTATTTTTATGTACCACTAGGAAAAAAAAGATGATAAAGAGGAAATGAAGCAGGGGAACAGAAAAACAAAATAAGAGACGAAATCCAAGCTTCGAATGCAGCAATGTAATGCCAAGAAACTGCTCCAGAGAAACTGATTAACTGCCAGCTTTTCTACCTGTTGCCAAGAAAACATTGCTGTGTTCACTGATCCTGTAATTAAACTGAGTATGTTCTGAAATAACTTCTTCTATATTGTGCCATCTTCTGTAAAGGGGGAGGGAACTTCATTCCTACAATACGCCAATAGAAAGATGGTTCTCCTCTGAAAAGTAGGTAGAAGGGCAAGCTTGGTTTAATCATGTACATGAATTCTTGAAAGAAAAAAAATTAACATTTGGAAAGAGGAATCTTGTTGCCTACAGACCCTCTGGTGGGAAGCACTGAACTGTAATTTGCATTGTTCAAAATGTTCATGTGCAGAGTGAAAAGTTATAATTGGTATTCTTTAATGTCTTGCTGAATCCTCTTGATTTTTTTAATCAACATTTAAGAAGAGAGTTCTTAATTCTAGCATTTTGTAGTAGTTTCTTGCTAGAACTTTCAATATTTAAGTTGTTACAATTACCCATGCTAGTCAAGATATTTTTATATGTCAGTAAAACAGATCACACTGTTATCCTTCTCCTGCATTTTCTCTTGTTCAACCCAAACTTGTCTCACCAGGATTTTTTAAAGGGTGACTGTATTCTCTTTACCTCCAATATAGTCCTCTGGTATCTTCTTGTGAAGGTTTATTTTACTTCAGACTTACAGCTACCCCATTCCTCATGCTTTTACATGTGATGAGTTAATGAAATGTTGGCTTTCCTTAGTTGAATCATTCTGTGCTACGTGCCTGGCTGCACTAGGTGGGACAGTGGCCCTCTCAGACATTAGTGCTTACAGTCCTCATTGGATCAGTAAAGGTCTGGATCACCTAATAAAAGTGTGAGATAAATAATGGGCACAGTATGTAGCAAAGAAAATCTGAAATCCCAATGGAGGACATCCGAGTTTCCCCTTAACTCAAGAGGTCCCTTACTCTCTCTGTATGCATCCTAAGAACATTCCTGCCAAACCACTGAAAGTAAAACCATCACTGTAAAGTCTTACTACTTCTATGAACTTCACGCAGCTCATCTTTAGATTCAGAGCTGGCCAAGTCAATGTAGACCAACTTCCTTGAAAAGCTCATTCACATTACTGGACATCTTGCCATGCTTGACTTGAGCTGTGCTGCTTAAACCATCTTGCCACAGATTTAAAGACCCTTTGTGATCTTTCTTCTTAAAAATGCAATCTTTATGTGAGTAAGAGCTACATTAAGCAACAGCAGTTCTAGTGCATTTTTTATAGTATGAGGAGGAATTTAATTTGTTTCTATATCTAAGTAATAACATATTAGACATTTTTTGATTTAGACATTACTTTCTTCATCAGTCATTAGTTACCTTATTACCCATAATTAAGAAACCAAATATTTTGTTTGGCAAGTCCAGAAAATAGAAGTAAAAATGCCTGCCTGGAAACTAAAACTAATTTTCCAACTGTTTTGCTGTGATTTACCAAAATTCTCTCTTGTATGCCACCACCTCAACCATTTCTATAAAGCAGCCAGGGGAAAAAAATAAGTTTTCTGGAAGAGATTCTGGAAAATCTCTGGAAAAGATTCCAGAGTATGATGTTAACAACTATCAAGCTCCACTATGGCCAGTTTTGCTCCTTAGAAAAATTGATATTATGTAACTATTTAAAAGATAGAAGGGAGTTCAGAGCACAGTGCAAAATTAATTTTAAGCCAGGGATACACGATGTAAGCAAATAGTGTTCTATAAAATAGCCTCACAAACAAAATAATACCCATTGTTGCTAATTATCTCAACAGTGGGTGAAGACTGACCAACAGTTGTTTAGTCTGGAGAAGAGAAGGCTACAGGGGGACCTTATCTCTACAACTACCTGAAAGGAGGTTGCAGTGAGGTGGGGAAGGATCTCTTCTCCCAACCATCAAGTGATAGGACAAGAAGAAACAGCTTCAAGCTGTGCCAAGGGAGGTTTAGACTGGAGATCAGGAGCAATTCACAGAGAAGGTGTTCAGGCATTGGAACAGGCTGCCCAGGGCAGTGGTGGAATCACTGTCCCTGGAAGTGTTCAAAAACTGAACATGGCCCTCAGTGATATGGTGGTGGTCTTGGCAGACCTGAGGTAATGGGTTGAACTTGATGACCTTGAAGATCTTTTCCAACTGAGTTGATTCTGTGATTCTGTGATTAGCAATGAAGTCCTGAGGAGGCCGGTTGGGGAGAGCGTGTGCATGTTTGATGGCCAAACTGGGAAAAAGAAAAAAAAATACAAGCAAAAAGAGGAACTACACAGATTACGGCTGGTGTAAGTATAGTCCATTGGCTGCTTATGATCAGTCCTGTCTTCAGGTCAATGAAACAAAATGTACTCTATTAAGTATCATGCTTCCAGTCATACCCAATACTGATCTTACTGACTAGGGGTCTCCGCTGGAGCCCAACCATATTTTGTCATTCTTCTGCTGGCCAGAGGTTTATCTGATGGCGCAGAACAGCCAAAGCTGAGAATATGCAGCTCATGATGCATTTTAGTTATGATCCCGTCACTCCTCTTCATTGCGGTACCTCTGGGGAAATGGAGCTGTTGCATTTGTTCGGAGCTAAGCTGAGAAAGAAACCTTTTGTGCCAAAGGTATTATGTAACTGTCAATAGCATCTATAACTGCATCAGCTGCAGCCAGAGTGACTCCAAGCCAGAACAATGACAAAAACAGTGACTCCAGCTACAGCAGGAGGCAGCTCAGACTTTAGGAAGGTTGAACCCTGAAAAGTTACTTACCCCAAAAGCAACTTTCTCATGATGATACAATACCTTAAGATGACTACACTCAGAGCTTACATACCAGTACCTAAAGTTATGTGGGATGAGAGCTAGTCTTGTGAATCTCTGAATTAAGGTGTCAACAGAATACTTCCTCATTACTGTTATGGAAGCATTTTTCAACTTTTCATAAATACTTTTTTGTTTTTCTCACGTAAAGGAAGCGTTTGGAGTTGGGGACTCCAGATTTCATCTGTGTTGTTCTCAGTATATTTTTCTTTGATCCTTTTCCCCACGTGTAACAATAGCAGCTGTCAGAATGTGCAGGTTTATGGCTGACAGATTGACTCTGGAGTGAGTAGCTGAGCATACCTGGCACCCATACTCCACTTCATTTGGAGGTGATGAACTGCTTTGATTTCATTCTGTTTTGGCTGTTTTAATTCTGTTTTGGCTTATTTAGTTGGCAAATAACAGATCAGAGTCATTCACCAGAGAGAGATCTCTGCTGCTAATCTACCTCCAAAACAAACTCAGAAGCTGAGCCAGGTCACTTACCTTCTTGGCTTGAATTTGTCCTGCTCTCTATATCTCTATCCTCTCTACTGAGGATATCAGCAATATCAGTGATATGCAGTGCATATGCCCAGGTGGCACTTTAACAATCATTGCTTCTACTCGTGACCGCAACTAATTAATTCTTGTACTTCTAAGACATGCTTTGCTTTTTTGACAGTTTGCTTAGCAGAGAATGAACAGTTAGCTGGTGGTGCTGGCGCACTCTTCATCACCTGTTACATCTCAAGCTGTCAGCAGTGACTCTAAATGCTGCTCTTTACTTTTTCACTGATGACCAGTTCCACTTGCTACGGACCAAGCAGCAAAAAAACATCCATAGTGTTATGTCTCATTACCCAATCAACTGCTCTTTCATAACCTATTCTGAGCTTTGTTAGTGCAAAATATTAGTGGGACAACTCCCAGGATGAATACCACAATAAGTAAGTGTTGTGAAGCTGCCCTTTGTTTGAGTTTATAAATCTCTTTGGTGCTAGTGTGCCGTAGGTGTTTCCCAAGATCTCTAGAGACTTTCCTACCTTCTGTTTATGGGCTTTAGCTTTTATTTGGCGGCAGGTTTTTCCAGCGCAATTTTTCAGGTGGATGAGTTCCCCAGTCCAGCTCCGTACTAGCCCACAGATAGTTATGCCAGCACCACACAGCAAAAAGGGGTGGCATGAGAGTCAGGATGCATGGCAGAAGTGGAAAACAGGGCCCCTCTGAGCTTGTTTGGGCAGCACAGTTGTGGTATGTGTCATCATGACCTGAATTCAGTAAAGTGCTCCAATACTCCATAGTAAGGGATGGAAACCCCATTCTGTAGTCATGGAAGTTTCTATAAATGTGCTTTACAGAAGACTTAATTTGCAGGTATAAAGAAAGCAAACCACTGAATTGATAGGATGATGACTGGTGTGGAGATGCCTAATTCAAAAGATAATAGTTCTGACAGGCTCACAGGAATGGGCAAACAAACACAGTAAAGCTGCTTAAAAGGCCATGACAAGATCCCACCTTTCCCGTGGGAGTCTATAGACTACTGTATAGTCTATATATGTAATATAGTCTATTTCCAGTGTTTAATATCATCCAGATCAATTTCTGTATAACCCTTGTGGATGAATTCTTTATACTTAAACAATGTATTTTTTGGGTTTCCATACTGAATTGTATTTTTCAGACTACTGAATTTATAAAGATTATTCTCATTTCTAATCCTCCCTTTCAGCATACTGGGAGCTTCTCTTAATCTTGTGAAACTTTAATGATTTTATTCTAATATCCAATTTTGTCCAAGACACCAAAAATTAAAAAGTACAAAACTTTAGACCCCCCTGTAAAGCCCCACCAAGTTGATGATAATCTTTTTCAACCACCATTTTTCTTTTTCTACTTTTCAACCACTGCTAAATCTACAGCAAGGGTATTAGTAGTAGCAAAAATCTATGCGTAAGTTTTGAGTTGCTGCAAGAAAGGCCAGAAGATACGTGCAGGGTTATAATTGTACCTGTTCAAAGCAGAATATATTCTGTAAATATATTTTCAGTAGCCTCTGCAGTTGTCATCAGGAAAGCTAATAAAACTGGCTCAGCCTCTTTGAGCTATTATTTGTTACAGCCTCCTTATGCTATATTTCTGTCTATTTTCCTGCACCTGCCTTGACAAGAGAAATCACAGCACATTGGTAGGGATATTTATCAGAAGCCACTGTTTCATAGAGGCAGCACGTTTCCAGTAAAAAGCATCTTTTCTTAGATGTGACATCTTACAACTTGCACCAGGTTCTTAATCACATAATCTGGACAGGGAAATTCAGTCTCACATACAGCCCTTACTGTGGTCAATGTATGACCTGGATTGTATTTCCCTAGACAGCTTATAAGAATGCCATTTGAACACTTCCAGAAGCCTGATTAAAATACACAACTCCTACTTTGCCTCTCCCTGATTCACAAGAGCCACTACCTTGTCATAGAGGGAATTATTTGTATTAGTTTATTCTACAATCTTTTATTTTTATACCTAGTGAAAAAGGAGTGAATTTGATTTGTGAATAAAAGTAATATTTGCAGTTCAGTTACAGAAAATTCACCTTCTCTTTGCAGTTTACAATGGTAAAACACTTCTCATTTCACCAAGTGCTTTAAAATGGATTTGTCTCTTCCTTTTTCTTCTTCTCTTCTGTTGCTTTTAAAATGCATGAGTACCCTCTACAGGTCCATCAGATTCTTTTCTGTAGCAGTTTTGTGCACCATTGTCTCCTTTCTTTTTGACCATCATCCACTACATTGTTTCTTATTATCCTATTACAAACCATTTTTTGAATCTTCCGTTTTATTCAGAAGTATTAGTGGCATTATTAAAATTTAATATCAAAAATCTATAAATTGGTTAAGAAAAAAGAATACACAGTCAATGCATGCCTAAAATCCATGTGGATTATGAAAACTGTTCTTCCTATTCAAATGGATAGAAGCAAACCTTTACACCTAGCTGCACATGACTTGAAAATAACAAAAGCAAACTAGTAAAACCTTCACCTTTTGATTCATAGGCATGTTTTGATAATACAAAAATATGTGGATTTCAGATTAGCTTTGCAACAGGTGAGATTATCTTTGAAACTGAGGGCCACACCAAGCTTCTTCAGAGAGCTAGAGATACGAAATCATTGTTCTATGAGCCAGGTTGCATACTAGCCATGGTTTTATTAGTTTTAAGGGTTAAAATTAAATGTTCATCACAGAGAGTTCTGGATTTCATTTTAAACTTCAGTCCACAAACTATTGAGACTAAAAGAAGTGGGTTTTCTCTATGGATTTTTATTTTATGTATTGCTATATATTCTGTTTGGAATATAACAGTAAGAAGTGCATTTTAGATACTCAAACTTAAAAGCATTATTTTATAAGAAAACATTTAAGACGTAGTATATAACTTAGTTCAACTACTTACTTAACTGCATTGATTGTGAAATGCTGAATTCAAACCAGCTCACACTAGTGCATGCCACCAGAAATGTACTAATAATGCCAAAAAATAAACCACTGAATGTTCTTCGATTTATTCTCCTTGTATCATTTTCTTATTTCTGTAATCAGGCTCCAAAGTGATTGCAATTGAAATAATCCAAAACAGATGTTTTTGAAAGCTCTCCCTTGACCACCTTTGTGATGGGGGATTTCTTTGGATCTACATGAAAAAAAAAGTCTTGTCATGACTCTCTTGGGGTTTTTTTATGCCTCACCTACAACTCCCTTATTCTTACTACGAATTCAAATAGGAAACTGTGTCCTTCTCCTAGGTCACCTGTTAAAAATGGCAAATGCATTTCATCTGCTTAGAAAGATGAATATGCTTCAATTATGAGAAAGTAACATTGGCACACATCTTTTTCCAACTGGAATTATAAAGGACTAAATATTACATTTATAAAGATTTCTGGACTGTTGCAGTAAACACTTCTTTGGTCAATAGATTTCTATGACAAGTTACTAAGTAAATCTGCAGGCTCATTCAATTGCATTTTTAGAGTGAATTACAGAAACAAGTATGTGGAATTCATCCTAGACAGTGCAAAAGAAAAGGTCTGGGGTTTTTTTGTTGTTACCAGGTACGTGTATTCCTCGTGGGCTTTCTAAAGAGGAGTCTGCCTTTGTAAAATTTTAATTGGAAGACTTTCTCAATGCTTTCTATCAGTGTATAAAAACAAGACGAAAGAAGCAGGACAATTCCTATCATGGTTCAGGTAGGATTCGTTTTCTGTAGATATGCAAAAAGAGACATTAATGTAAATCTACCCTTCATGCAGCCTGAGGAAAGACACAAAAGACAGAAAAACTGACTTCTGGAAGGGCCTGCTTCTTGAGACATGGAAAGAAGTGCCTATTTCCTGGGGACCAACTCTTGAGGGATGCTAGAGTAACTAACTGAGCCTAACCAGCCAAGTTTTGAAAAGGTGGAGTGGGCATATGTCGTGGTTTAAGCCATAAATCAGCCGCGCAGTTTGTTCACTCACTTCCCCCTTTTTCTTCCCTCTGCTCCTGGAGGGATGGGAAGGAGAATCGAAAGA
>JANRGW010040751.1:0-17678 GCA_024733675.1 Psilopsiagon aymara
TGGCATGGTTTAGTGGGAGGTGTCCCTGCTCATGGCAGGGGGTTGGAACTGGATGAGCTTAAGGTCCTTTCCAACCCGAACTATTCTATGATTCGATGATTCTATGTGTGGCAACTCAGGAGTAACAGGTTTAAACCATTACACCATGCCTTTAAAAAACCACTGGATTTATCTGTGCTTTGTTGCACATTTGTATGTGGTCCAACTGCACTTACAAAATACATTCAGAGAGTGGTTTGACACCCTGAGATGGATTTGCAGCTGGTGAAAACTGTCTCTTGAAATCCAGAGAGACCTTCCTGTTTCTGCCAAATGATGGCATGGTTAGTTGAGTTTAGGAAAACAAACAGAATGGCAACTGGCTATTAATCCTTTTTCACAGTCTTCAGGGAATATATGGGACTGGCATTCACCTCATTGGTGGCCAAGAGGAGCTTAGAGAAACGATAAGATCTAGTTATCATCTGTGCTATATCCCCTAACACCAAATCTTTGCAGTAATTCCGGTCATAATCTGTCTCTGCCAGAAAGACCATATTACTAAATGGGTAATTCTGCATAAGATCATGTCATACATCTTTTCTGCATCAGATACTGTTTTTTCAGTGCACCAGGACTGTGAAATGCTGCTTGTCTACAGGTGTCTTTAATACAGTACAGAAAATACGTGATCAGATTATTGCAGAGCATTAGGTGGTTTTTATTTCTCTTTCAAAGCTACCTTCTATCTATAAACATGGAGCTAGTTCACAAAGCTTGAATGTGGTTTGTAGAATTAGGATTTGAATAAAAAAGAAGTGGATGATTAAGTAAAAAAGGGAAATGCTGTTACACTGCATGCTCTCTGTAAATTAGGAGACAAGAACCTGAAGTTATTATACACTGAAATTTTAAAGAGGCAGCAATCAAATTTTTGTAAAGAGAATACACATCATTAATCCTTTTACTGTTGCAGTGAATTCAAGAAAATAGTCACTGATTTAGCACTGGGATTGTCCACTGTGTTGAACCACAAGTATTAATCTGGCAACTGCAACTAGAGGTGGACAAAGTCAACAAGTGTTTAATTGATTTTGGAGAATTGATTATCCATAAAATTGATCACAGGCAAGTTTCCACTTCCTCCTCTCATAATACAACCAGGCAGCTGTAGGACCCAAACCCCTCAGTAGTTTCTCAGCCCATAGTCTGATAGCATAACACTAGTATAACACTGATAGCAGTCTCATAGCATTAACACTATGGAATTGCCTTACTTTTTAGGAATCAAGAAAGTACATTGCAAGCAAGGGACTTATTTAAAATCTTAGACTTTGTGCTGAGGGGGGGATGCTATTCAGCACGTACATAGCCTGAAGGTTTTGGAACAGGTCTCTGTACGTAGGTGTCAGAAAGCAGTCTCAAAGCATTATTCCTCTTTGGGAGTTGTTTTCGTGGACCATTCAGTTTACTACAATAACTGTTCAAGGTTAAGCAAGCACTAGTGCTGATGCAGGTTGGCAAAATTCAATAATATTTAAGAAATTGCTGCCTTTCTCTTTTGAAACTCTCATGCAAAAGACAGAGGTATGGAAAGGAGCCATGCTCTACACTTGAAGCATCCTTGGTCTGTAACATTAGTTCCTATTCTGCAGGCAGATAGATTGCTTTTAATATGTGGTCTTGTGTTACCATTTCTTTTTGATTACAATTCCTAGGCAGCAAGCATATAGCAGAGTTTTCAAGATGCATGTGCATGGTCAGTACATATTTTTTTATCTTCCTAATGTGCCCAGGACTCACAAACAGCAAGGTGAAAACATCAGCACAAACCATCACTCAGTAATGAAATTGAGAAGCAAATGGCGCTGTCCTAACTGAGAACAATGGCAAATCTCCCATTAACTCAAATGAGAGTAGAAAACATATCTCTATATTGGTTTTATTATTACAGAATGCCCTCTCCTTTTTCTTCAGACCCCTCTACGAAATACCACCAGATGCAGTTGTGTATAATACAGTTATGCAAATACCAAATGAACTCTATTTCTTTGGAAATTTCCTTTCCTCGCCTTGAAAATTGCTAACAGGATGAACATATTTAAAAATAAGGGTACCTGTAGTCCTTGTTAAATAAAGGAAACCAAAGCCCATTTATGTAATGAACATTTGTCTCACATTTGTGCGATCATTATCCAGGGACACAGGTACCCCTTGCCCTGAGCAGGACGGGGACAGGAGAGTGATCGCTGCTTTGAACCATAGAGCACAGGAATGGAACAGTAAGGAAAATCCATATAGTTTTTGACAGGTTGTGTTTCCTCTGGGATTCAGCTGAGCAGCAAAGGCTGGGCCTCGTTGCACTGGTGCTGTTCATTTCTCCTGCTTGTCTTTGTACTGTGATGAATTTGTGAACGTGAGGCAGGGCATCAGGCAAGGAATCTGTGGCAGAGCTGGAGAAGCATAATGCCTCTCTCTTGCACAGTGAATGGTCCCTTCCTGGGATGGATGTACAGTTCTGCCCACTCAGAAAAGAAAGGTGAATTAAGTTATGGGATCAGGCGTGGAGAAAGGCTTTGGCTGCTCAGGAGAATAGGCAGCCTCCACTGAAAGAGATGAGATGTAGGGCAGCAAAGCAGAGGGTGATATTTTCTCTCCCCCTTCCTGCTGAGGAGCAGAGTGATCAGGCAGCTTCAGTGGGAACCTGGAATCCAGCCAGGGTCAACCCACCACAATGCTTTGCTTTTAACATAGCACAAATTCGTTCAACTTGGAAATATATATCTTATAATACCAAATCACATTGTTTGCAAGCAATTATATTTCATATCAACTAAAGGGTGAAGTCTGGGGGAGCTGTATGAGAGTTTTTGAAAGGCAATTTTTGAAAGCAAAAATGATTTGTCAGTATTATAAATAAAAGAAGGGGGGATAAAGTTGTCAAGTAGATACATGGAAAAGTTTCATCCCATTTTGAAGTCTTTAGTTACAGTTTGACTTTATTTGATACAGTAATTTTGTATTGTTTGGCTGGCTGACATTGATATCCTTTTTAAATCCATTTATTTGCAATAATATGCTGATGAATCAGTTTTAGCAGTGGAACCAATTAATTCTCCGTTATGTGTATTGACTTAGATTTTTTAATCTATTCTGTTTATCAGAGATGGCAGTGCTGGACTTCCCTGGCTAAGCAATAATGACTAAATATTGCAGAATCTATTTCTGCTGCTCCTCTGAAACAATTTTGTGTGGTCATTGCAAAAAACCACCATCATTTGCAGACACAAATTAGGTGTATTATAGCCTTGCTACCTGGCTTCCATTCTTCAAACAACCCCTGGTGCCCACAAGTGGGGATTCTAGCATAAGGCATCACTTTGAGTTTGCAGATTTCCTAGCTGAGTTTGCTCAGTAACACATGGCAGGATGGGAACTACGATCAGAAATGATCTGTAATTACAGTGGGCATGGTCTAGTTGTATTGTGTGTAGTCAGGTTTGGTAAATAAAATGAATGGGGAAGGTTTTGAAACTCCTGAAACTCAAATGTGATTACGTACCACCCAGATAGTGTTTTACAGTTACTGTTTGCTGGCAGTGAAAAGCTTTTGAAACCTGATACAATTTCCTAATAAAAAGAACAAATTGACAAACCAGGCTAAAGGCCTGAATGAAGGCCTGAATGCTTATGAATGTGGCAACCTTTATGGAAAGGCCTTTAGTGAAAACTCCTGCAAGTGTGTGCTGTATTGAATCAGTATTAATCAGAAATAATCAGGAACACTCATTTGTAACAAGCTTTGGGTTAAACCCTTTCCATGTGAACCACTTCCATTTAAACTCATTATTTATGGAAAGCATAGCCACACTCTTCATGCATTTTGCATATTCAATTTTCAAGCCGAAATATAGGAGCTGCATTAGCTTCAGTCCTCCCTGCAGGTAATCAGCCTCCTGCAATATCAAACCTTATGTCACCAACAGTAAAAGGCTGAAATAGTCAGAGCCTCATAAGGACTGTGCCTGCCCAGTTCCTATTAAAATTAATGGGCACTGGGCATCCATTCCCTCTAGGCAGCTTGGAAAATATCAGCCAAAATGTAGTTGTAAGTATTAACCTTTAGGAAGTTAGTGTTGGCAGCCTCCCACTGCTCTGTACCACTCTCCAAAATCAGTAGCTCTGATGAGGCATGAGAGCCTCAGTTTGATGGGACCATGTCCTTAGAGGCTGCTGGTGGGGAGCAGCTGTGGGCAATTCGCACCTTGAGGCTGTTTTGGCTGAGCACACAAGGCAAATTGTGAGGTTGCTCTGCCACTTGTACCAGGAGCAGCCTGAACTGAGTATGAAAGGGAGCTTTTCTCCCCTGGTTTTCAGAGGAGAGGAAGCCAGTCTCATAAAGGTCAGTAGTGGTGGTGTAAAAGACTCTAAGTATGATGCAATGCAGAAGTCTGGGGCAGAAATGCCAAAAATATTGCAGGTTAGCTGTTAAAATAAGCATATTTGGTATAGTGAAAAAAATGCCTGTGAATGCTTTTATATATTAAGCCCTTTAAGGAACCTCTGCCCTGCTGATTTAACTTTCTTTAATTAGGGGTTTTTTTTCCTTTTCCTATCTATATTTGCAAAGAAAAGTAGTCTGGCATTTGAAAAGAAATAGGGGATTAGAATAATTTATTATTGGATTACTATTAAATGAGTCAAAATAGCAATAGGAATTCAAGTTTATAAACAATCTCTAGGTCTAGCCCATACAGATGATGACCTGTGAGGAAGCAGTGTTACAGGGATAAATTGGCTGTGGTTTAGGCTGAATGATTTCAACCCAGCTAATAAATTCTTAGTAGTGCATGCTTGAAATATTAACACAGTAGTTGGAGAGCAAACTGTCCCCTTTTAAAGTTTTTTCACCAAATACTTCTAAAATAACCAAAGTGTAATCAACACACTCAGCTAACAGATTGTTCATGGGCACAGAATACATTCCTAAATCAAATAAATTGCTAACTGTGAAGCATTTGCTAGGCTTTGCTTTACATAGTATGAGATAAGAAGCAAATATGACACACTGGTCTCTATTACTGATTGCTGCTAAAAATGCAAAGCTATAAATGTGCTCTTTCAATTTCAACAGTGCATCATTAGTAGGAATCTGGCAAGGACCACCTGGATCTTAATGTACTGCTACACTGCAGCTTCACCACCACTTTGAGTGCCAGCTCTGGTTTTTTGGTGGATGCCTGTGCCGTTTTAGGAAGCAGTAATTGTATTTTGCTGCATTTTTCTGCATTTTTATTCTGGTCTTCTTATTTTTTACTTTCTCTAAGTATGACTGTCTAATAATCATGGACCTGGAGGAAATGTGTATCCAGATACATTAGCAGTGCTGGCAGACCTCAGAAGAAGCAAAAGGGCCAGCCACAGCCCTTCCTGACTCTGCTGAATCTGCATGTTCTGAGCAGAATTATGGGCAAGGCTTACTGCAGTATCCCTGTGCTCAGGGTATGGATGGCGTGCTTGTTCTGCTAGCTTTTCCTGAAATAATAGGGCTTGCTAAATGTAGCCTTCTGTAGAATACAAATCAGCTATAATAGCATGGTTTCCTACTTATACAACGGGTTTTGGTTATATCTGCCTTTGTATTTGTTCACGTTTTGACATACTGTGATATGTCAAAGAATGTAGATGCCTCTGCTTCCTACCACATTTTCTCAGCTAAAAAGGACAGGTGCTGGAACTAATACAGTATGGGTTTTGCTTGTTTTTTCACAGAGAAAACAACACTGTAGTTGAGAGGTCGTTGCCAGAGTTTTGTGGAGTCCAAGGGGGCTATACTTGCACTCCAAAGTCTAACAAAAAACCCCACAATCTACTAGTTTATGCTGCAAAACAAGGCAGCACTCCGAAATCTGACAAAAAAACCCACAATCTACTAGTTTATGCTGCAAAACAGGGCAGGCATCCAGCAAGGGCTAGAACACAGGCTTTGTGGGAGGAAGAAAGAAAACTTGGGCTGTGCGCAACACAAGAGTGAAGAGAGGTTGCACTCCACAGTGTGAGGAGACTTGCTGTGTTTGATAATGCTGGATACAGTAAATAACCTCAAACATTTTGAATGCTTTTCTTTCTTAGAAACCTCAAAGAATGTGCAGTAACTGAATAGATTAAAGATGTACACTATTCAGATTGCTGTTACTGTGTCTGCAAAGGATGCGATAAAAATATATAACACGGGAGGCAGAGAGAGAGCAGACCCGCAGCTCCTGTTCTACTCTCAGTCTGGGGAAGCCATAACATAGAAGGAGATATTTCTATAGCCTGTTTTCCCTTCCCATCCAAAAATACTCTTCCTTCCAATTTCTCTTTGGTGTCAAAATAAATGAAAATGTTTCATAGTGATGAATGGTGTGCTGGCTTCACAGTGAATGCTGGTAGGGACACAGCCCATCAGCGGACAGGATATTTTCAGAAAACCTCATCATATTTTGTTTGAACTTTATGCTGACATGTTGAATTTTGGCAAAAAAAGTGATGAAATTCAGCCAGTTATGTAAGTATCCATGTGTGCACATAGACACACACGACGAGGGAGAACCACTTGGAGATTCTGCTCCTGGAAGGAGACACCTTTCAGGAGAAATGCTTTATTGCTTGACACATGCTGGACTTTGGTTGCTATTTGCAATTGGTTTGTTCTCTTCAAGGGTTATGTTTGCAAGGCAGGACTGTGGGAGCATCCCTGTGGTCCTTAAGATCACTCAGTGTTGCATGGCACTGTGGGAATGGGCAGCCATTGCGAGGTAGGTCGATAGGAGATGAAGATTTAGCTGCCCCTGACCCTACCTCTGTGCATATCGTCGTGTGCCATCTTTGAGAACAAAAAGCAGTGGCAGATGCCACAGCATCCCTGTTTTCTTTAGGAGATGGCTTAGTTATTTAAGAGGTGCTTACAAGGTTTTGAGAAGAGGACTAAAACAACCTGCACCCTAATTCAAATCAACTCAGAATGTCATCTAGGTTTTGATAGAGTTTGTTATACATAAAGCCTATATGGTATTTGTTCACCTATTTATTATGTACAGAAAAGAATGACTGCAGCATAATACTGTTTCTTGAACTACCACTCATCTTTAAATTTCTGTTTCAATTTTGCTGTGTAAAATAAGGGTGGTTTTTTGTACTACTGTGTATGTGAGAGATGTTTAAAACTTGCTTGAGATTTTGATTTCCAGAGGCTTCTGTAAGGCTGAGGTTGTAGCTTATCTAATATTTTGACACAGTCTAAGCTCTGTGTTGTAAAAGTCAATTTAGTTTTAAGCTGTTGTTTTCACTACTACAGTGAATAATCCAATTTTTAATTATTTTAGGTAGTATTTTATTAATTTTATGTATTATTTACTTAAAATTTAGTTGTGTGTCATTATTACAATTTTAGTGGAAGGGACACTGAAGGAACCAAGCATTGCTGGAATAGATTGTTATCCAGTGTAATGTATTGATCAGGTCATGCAGTAAATTAACAGGAGCAGAACACCATTAAATTTTGAACTTAATTGCCTTCTACTCTTAATTTCTATTGGATATAATCAATAGGTGCCAGAGGAAAGTTAAAAGAGTTATTTAGCAAACTGCTATTTCCTGCGGCATAATGGAAAACTACTGTTTCATCCCCTAGTTGATGGAAATAATGTGCAGTTCAAATGTGGTCACTTAAGCGTTTTATCAGACTCACTTTTAGTTTTGTCTTGATTAATCTTCATCCTTTCCAGAAAGAAATGTGATTTAGTGACGCAAGTTTTTGTGGTTTAGCTGCCCCTTTGGTCATCAAACTTACACTGGTGTTGCAGCAAAAGATCGCTTTCCCTCCAGGATCTCTCCAGCCTGTATTCCTGTCTCTAGGAATGCACAGTGCCTTCTGAGGGGTATTCTCAGGCCAGAATCTTTTAATATGATTTCCTTTTCCAAGTAAAGACCATAGCCTTTATCTTGACTTTTCTTCTTGGTTCTTATGCTAGCTTTTTGGGCAAGTTGCTCATCTTTCTTATTTTCCCTTCCTGCAAAATACTGATCAATTGCCTTCACCAAGGTCTGGTGTCAAGCTGATGAAGTCTCTTCTAGGACTTCCTGTGTTGATGATACATCTTGTTCTGTTCTCCAGCCTACTGTCAGCTTGTTACTTCTTGTGTCTCATGTTTCCCTCTGTAGTAATATCTTCACTCGCTGTTGAATTTAAGTATTGCTTATCCTGCTGTAATCTAAAACCAGTTCCTTGTAAATCAGTATCTCAGTGCTGTTATTATTTTTACACCTCTTTGAATACCCTTTCCATTACCTAGTCTTCTGCCAATAAAAAGCTGCAAAGAAAACACCATATTTCAGGTGTCCCTCTGCCAAAGCTGCATGTCCAGTATCAGTGCCCTGTGGAATCCCAGGGACATTAAAAAGCCATGGAATAGAGGATAGATATCTGATGCAAATCAGAGTATTATTGCAACCTTTGGTGGGCCTTGGAAGCTGTATTACTGAAACAGCATACAGAGTAAAACAGGCCAAGGTAATCATACCTCATATTTCACAATAGTGTCAGTTCTGTGCCAGTGGTGCTTTTCCATATTTATAGCTTTATATTGGCATAAGGCAATTCACATTCAAGCTAATGGGAGTTTTCCAGGTGTGTTGATTCAAGTTCTTGATGAGAAATGAGTATAGCCCCTTTTGCACATCTTTACAGCAGAAATAGCAGTTAGAGAAGAGTCTACTTGAGATTTTATGAAGTGGTGCATAATGAAGCACCCAATGGACAGACCTTCATAGAAGTCTAATTTTCTAAGACATCTGACCTATGATCCCTCTGAAAACCAAATATTTTCAGGGAGTGGCAAGTTACCCACCTCAAAATAGATTTAACACATTCAGTGAGTCTTGCTCTGAAATCTTGACCTACATCTGTCCACAGTTCTCCCCATTATGAAATGTGGATTGCAGGTGTTTTACTGTGAGCACACTTGAATTTATTCAGGTCCAGTTTATTTGAAGAAAACATTGCTTGCTGTCCATGCAAATTCATCATCAAAAGAGCTGAATATGAATTTACCTCTTTGACAGTTGTTCCTTGCTACATTATTTAGGTTAATAGGGAATTCATCACAGAGGAGAAGAAAAAAAAAAGCCTCTTGACAGTTACAAGGAATTAACGGTGCTTACAATAATATATTTTCCAAGGGAAGGCTTGAGGGCAGGGTTTGACAGCAGTGAAACTGTTCCACATACAGTGACATCCTGTGACCATCATTAGCCGGGATTTTACCTTTATAGAGGGAAGAGTTGTTCATCTGTGTTACTAGAATGAGTTGTGTAAGGCTTTGCAGTCCCAGCCCGCAGGAGAGGCTGAAATCCTCCTGTTCTGATCATTCTCCCTGCGCCCACCACACCACTGTGCCTTATATTTTGAGGAGACAGAAGTTAGCGTTGTGCCTATGGTATATTTAGGGAACTGAATCAGAAAGCCTAGGTGCCCATGGAAGCATATGGCCAAAAAGGAAACTGGAAATGGGACTAATTGAGTATCTCTGGCCAGAGTGGGGTTGGCAATTATAATAGCATTCCCCATTTCCCATGGAGAAGAGCTTCTGTTTGTGTTTCACACTTCTGCCAAGAAAAGGATAAAAGGAGATTTTTCTTTATGTCACTGAGGAGAATCCCCTTTTCATCCAGATGAATTATGCTGTCTTCAAGACGCCAGATTAATCTGTCTGTGATATCCCTTGTGTATTGTTTCTAGACTAACACATATCTGTGTTTGTTCTTTCATGATCAAATAAAATACTCACATGTTAGTCCTTGTCTGCTACCACTGCCATGAAAAAATCTACAGAAACAGTTTAGTCCAGCTGAGGAAGAGAGGTACAAATAGATGGCTCAGTGTGCAACCAAAGATTTGCTGTGCACTGTGGTAAAGTTTCACCCTTGAGTTGCCTCATAAGAGGCCTCTGGAGGAGGTGCTTTAAGTATTTGACACAGTTCCCTGAAAGGGCAGCAAAGAGAGGCAGCTTAGATGACATTTTGATGTTGTGTCCAAGCCTTCTCTGGCTTCTTCTGAGTGTCTTGAAAGGGAAGTAGCCACCCACACCATGCAGCATCCCAGGTCCACTCCAAAAGTCTACATGAGATCCCCATGCAGTGCTGGATCCCCAGCTGTTTTGGGGTGAGATGTGGCTAGTAAGTCAATATTTATGTTAAGGTTGGTGATGAGTATAGTTTGGCTCAGTCGAAGCTTGTTGTCTGACTTGCTGTCATCATAAAAACCTTGTGAACTCTAGATTATTGCATTATAGGTATGCACAGTAGGAAAATCAGACAAGGTAGGAACTCCGAGACACACATGAATTGGGATTAAATTGAGCAAACTAATTCTCCATCAGATCCAGTCACCACTAAAACGAAGAAGATAGAAAGAGACAGAATCAAAATTAGCGAGATAACAGATTGCATTTCTGGTTAGGAAGAAGACCTGTATTATGAAATGCTGGTGAATTTAATGTTCAATTCTATCCTTATTTGTCATGCACGCTGTAAAGCATATTTGCAGTCATCACCTAGTTGAATCAGGGCAGTGAGCTTTTGTTTTTCTTAGAGTACTTTATATTTTATAGCTTAGAGCCATCTATGGTGATGATTCACATTGATGTTGGGCTAGGGACTGCAATTGTTGCTGTTTTGTCTGCACTGTCCTGTGTTTGTGGAAGGATCAGGATTGGAGTTGTGAGGATTTTCTCATGATCTCTAAATCTGGAAGTGCATTTGCACCAGTTTTATCCCTAGAAAAATCATCCATTGCTTACAGCTCACTTTCCTGAGAAATAATCAGACAAGACATACTCTAAAGCAGGCTTATTTTGATTATGCTAGAATATAGTATATGCCAGACATGGCATAAGAAATTATACTAGATGGTAACTCTAGTTATGACCCAAAAAACCCCACCACATAACAATAAATGCCCATTCCCCCAAAAATTAAGGAAAAAAACCCCAAACAACCAAACAAAAAAACCCAACCTCAGCTCTTTGAAGGCTTTTCAAGATAGTTCTGGGACTTTCAGGTAACGATAATATATTCTTTGCATAAGTGCTCAAAATGAGTGTGTTGGCTCCATGCATAAATTGTTTTCAACTCTGTCTTGTCATTCAGTCTAAAGAATGTTTCAGTGGCACCTTGATGGAGTTTCTCAAAACAGTGGCGCTGGCAGGTATTAAGATGGCCTGCTTCAGCTGAAGGGCTGCCCAAAGGAAGCTTTACTATCAGTTTCCTGGCCAGCAGAACTAACAAATTATGGCTGCAGGAAACTGTATAACATGCTGCAAGCGGAAATTTCTTTGTGCTGCATCACTGGATATAAAATGTGAGAGTGAAATGCTGCCAATTATATGCACGCATCTTCCAAGAGTTTCAGCAAAATCAGATTTCCAGATCTTTGTCCTGAATGATAAGGAAGTGCATTTGATAAAGATACGCTCAACATTCCTATAAATAACAATTTCTCTTTGGCCTTTGCAAACCGCCATCAGGTTATTCTTCTCTTCCTCATTCCTATCCTTCATCTACCCACAGAACCATAACAGCGTGCATGTAAAAATGCATAAAAATTTCAGCCTTGCAATTTAAATGTCAACTCTTCAATCTTATTGTCGTACATTTCGACCCTCTTTTGCATACGGTATGGTTGACTCCTTACAATTCCAGTTTTCTTTAAAATGACAGAAGATGCATCTGTGGCCCTTTCTGTTAGTCCCATTTGTTACTCTATCTTTGCAGAACAAAAATGTAATGCAGCTTGCTATGCTGAGAGATCAGTCACAGACGATCCCTTAAGGATATTAAATAGATAGTTATGTTGTCTTTGTGAAGCTGATCTGACTCCCCTTTGCTTCACTAGAGTTTAGCAAGACCTCGCTGAAATGCTGCTGAGATTTTGCTTCACTGTGGTATAACGAGGCATCTCTGCATGGCAAGATGATGTTGCAAAGGTGTGTCCCTATTGCCCATGTTTTTCAATTTCCTGAAAAACAAAAAAGATGGCAAAGAAATTTAGATTTGTGTGTGTATATATATGTAATCTATTTCACAGCTTTCTGGTTGTCTAGGGTGGTTTTTTTCTCCCATCCTGTATAGTTTCCTCAGGCATATATCAAGAGGAGCTGTTTACAATTGTGCTGCGTGATGATTTGGGGGGGCTGTTGCAGACTGTTGAAAGACTCGGAACTCACACACAGCTACACTAATGAAGTTGCAGGCATAGCCTGCTCCTCTCTCTCTTCCACTGTAGCACAAACTAGTATTTAGGATCTCACTTTCAAACACTGAGGGCTTCCAGTGAGTCCTCTAAATTCTGCATATGGGCACATAATTACTTGCCCTCAGTGGTTTTCTAAATTAAAAATTACAATTTAAAGCAAAAAGCACTAACAGCTGTACCATTTTTCTCAGAGTCATTCCATTTTAAAGTAATAGCAAATGCAATTACTTAAATAAGTTTACATAACTCGCTACCTTTTGAAGAATTTCTTTCCAAACAGTAATAATAAATGTACATGTGTGCACTGAGGGCTCTCTTGAGTCAGATTTTTCTTTTGAAAATCCTTATTTTTATAGCTATATAAAATATTGCAGCCATTCCTAAAGAATTTGTGAGTGCCTTTTTATTTGAGCACCCTCAGAAAGTAGAAGTGAATTTGCCACAAACTTCTCTCTCAGACAAAGAGAATACAAGTACAACCCAGTGTTTCCACTGAAGGATAATGGATGTTTTTAGCGTTCCTGCCCACGGCCTTCAGAGCAGCTTGTACAATCCATAGTGAGCCAGGGACAAGAAGGTACTTTCCCTTTTACCTTAGTGGGTCTTCACTGTGCCAAGGTAGGGCTTGGAAACTGCTTTGAGATCCTTGCAGTGGAGGTGTTAAAAAAGACACAGGAGCCTGCTATGGTGTGATGATGCACTGACTTCGCTGCAGCATGATCCTCCCTGTTGCTACAAAAGCCTTTGGAGGTCAAGAGCTGTCCTAGTTTGACTATTTCTGCTTTTTAATGAACCAATGCTAACACTGAATAATTCAGTAATGTTAAAATAAAAAATCTTGAAGCACATCAGCCACTAAAAACACTTCTCTGTGGAAGTCATTCTGCATTTTCCTGGCCAGGACTGGTGCTCCCTGTGAGGCAGAGGTGGAAAATCTCCCCATGAGCTTCCAATACAAAATTGAAGTCCTGAATGCTCCCTGAATTGAGCGCCTGAGTGCACAGTGACTGAATATTCATTTTGTCCATTCTTAAAAAAAATACTTGCAATTTAAAGTACAAGAATAGCTCCATTTATGAGCTGCAATGTGAGACAAGACTGTCACCAGTGCCGTATCTACATTCCTTAATAAGAAGCGAACAAAGCTGATGTATTACAGCATATAAAAATAATGAAAAAAGAAATCCAAAGAGAGAAATTACCTTTTTGTTATGAAGTGACATGGGTTGATTATGAGCATACACATTATTTCTCTTTGTTGTTCACTTCATTGTGCGGCCCAGGAAAATAAGGAAGCCATGTGCACCTGCAAGGCTGGATGATATTAGGGTTTCAACATTTGGAACAGCAGATACTTAAGGTAAAACTTTCTCCAGATTTGAGCTGAACTATTCAGCACACACTTAGCTGTCATTAATCTTACATGCAGAGCCAGGCTTCTCATATTTCAAAATCTTTGGAGAGGCAGCTTTTTAATCTATATTTGGTTCTGCTTTTTTCCCCCTCTGAGATTGGTTTCTCTTTGCATATAATGCTGTACTAGTTTCAATTTAAACAGAACCCTGAAATAAAATAGTTGAATATGAAACTTTGGCAGAGAGAAAGGAAACAATTATCTTGATTTTTTTGGTTTTTTTTTTTTTTTTTTTTTTTTGAGGCATTTTGACTTCTGTTTCAAACAATGTATTTTCTTAATCACTACAAGAGGGCATATACTCCTGGATGGGGCATAAATCCAATTAATCTCAGTCATAAGTCTCAAAGAAGTTCATTTCAATATAATGTAACACGTTTAAGTATCTAAATTACATCAGCTAAAGTTGGTAAAGAAGAGAAGCAGATATAGAAGCTGCCCAGCAGCTCCAGGTGGCCAGGTCTACCTCTTCCTCACCAGCTCTGGCAGGCGGCAGATCTACTCCTGCAAGCCTGGACACAAAAAAGAAGGAAAAGGACAAGGAAAGGAAAATGCCAGGGAAAACTGGAAAAACGGCAGGATGTCTGTGAGGGCAGCAAGGAGCAGGAGTGTATGGTCTAAACTTATTCTCATAAATTTATGAACTATGACAGCTGCAGGTTAGGAAGTATTTCAATCAGAGGTTTCTCGTGGCCCAGAGCAAAATTTTAAAGTGGTTTGCATATCTCTCTGTGCTCTTGAGATAATGATATAGCTGTCGGTTCCTTATTTTGTAGGTCATTTGTACAGCTCATCTTCTAAAACCTTCTCTCTGCTAATACTCAAGGATTGAAGGATGCCACTGGAATCCCAAGCCCCTTGCCGTTTTGCAGAGTTGAATCTGGCCAAGTAACATTGCAAATTCAGCAATGTATGCTGCCAGACAGCATTGGGAATGGAGTGGGAACTGACTGTTTAGACTCGTGTGTGTGTGTGCGTGTGTGTGTATGCAAGTCATGCATAAACTATTCAAAAACAGATGTGTAAATTTTACCATTCAGTGTTTGCATTTCTTTGCTTTGCCATTTTTTTATTTTACTTCATTTAGCACAGATTATCTCTGATGGTCTGGCCACCAGTCAATTACTCAATTCCTTTTCACAGGAAATAAGAAAAAATATTACAAAATTTATCAGACTAGTATAAATCACCATATCTTCCCCACCTGAGAATCTAACTCTCTAAAGGTAGTTTCTATTTTCTTTATAAAGGTAATTATTCTATTAAAATTAATAGTAAAATGAATACTGCTGTGACTGAATTATATGGGATAAGTATGAAATACTCTGATCTGTTCTGCTCTGAATTAGTAATTATAGTGTGTTCAGTTAAATTTGCATACTTTCCTCTCCTTCCCTGTTATCCACCTTGGTTTAGTTGCTAAAGCTCTCTGCAGGGTTGGACCTGGAGACAGCTAGTGATTTATACAAAGAGGAACTTTTCTCAGAATATAATATCCCTGAGTTTTAAAATAGTAGTAGAAGTTACAAGAAAGCCATGGTTTTGTTTGTTATTTGCAATATCTGTGATCACCTTTCTAATGTGCTGTGTTTATAAAGATGAGGTGAAGAAGAAAAAAGAGGGGAAAATACCTGTCTTCTTTCCACCTGTTGGGAAAAGTTTGGCTTTATGATATGACTTTGAGTTCACTCAGCCTGAAGCAGTGAAAGTAGTTGATATCTCAAAGGGACAGTGCTGAGAATAAGGGAGATCCAGTACTCATGCAGGAGCTCATGGACCTGCAATAGCTTCTGTTTCAGAAAAAGCTGTCTGCATCTTTTTGCACTTAGGTGGTTCATGGGAAGTTTAGTTTTACCTTGAAGAGGATAAATTATAGTGGGGTGAAAGGCAACTTTTCTCGCACATATGTTGAGAGGCATGCCTTGAGCCATAGAAATTGCTTATTAACAAGTGGAAGTCAGGAAATAATTCATTTCCAGTGCTATATGGATGAAGAGCAGAAGTCAAGTGAGAGGAGATCCAGGCTGGTTTCTGAGGAAGAGAGCAAGGCTGCCCAGCACTAGCCAGTGGATTTTGCCCTGCAGCCTGTATAACCCTACTATGCCTGGGTACATGCTGAGCTCAGCAAGGGGGGCTTATCACCTCAGCACAAGCTAAATACCCCTCAGTCTGGTAGAAAGGGATATGAGAGGAAAGTGAAATAGAGAACAGCTGCCTTTTGACAGGCTACCTGCAGTAGCCTGAATCTGCCATCTTTCCAGTGTCCTAGGAGAGCCATGTGTTCAACTTGGCTTCAGAGGCAGAGGAAGGAAATCACTGCTGCCCAGGCAGCCTGGGAAAGCCCTAGCTGGCTGGATTCCTGTGAAGTAACAGCTTTCTTAATAGGATTTTATTGTTATTAACCATATTAGGATGGTCACAGGCTGGTTTAGATAGCTTATGCATGATTAAATAATAACTTGCTCTAAATGATAAATGCAAACTTGTTCAAATGTATGAAACCCTGTTTTAACTTTCCTGGAGTAGCACACAGCCACCATCCCCTTCCTAGAGATTGATGTCCCTATAATTTCCTGGATCTTCCTTTGAGCTCTTGACAGTCAATTGCTGAGGTGAGCAGCTTGAGCAAGGCCGCCTTCGACACCTGATCGGAGGGAAGCTCAGCATCCGGGAGCCCCAACTCAGAGCCACCGGGTGAGCCTCGAAAGGTGTCAGGGATGCTGGGAGGGAGCAGCACTGCTGCCTCAAGAACAGACTGCGCGGGGGCCTCAAGCGTTGACTGCAGCTCATGTAGGAAAGGAGACCACTAACCCAGAAAGGTGGGAAACAGGAACCGAAAAAAAAAACAACAAAAAAAGGAGGAAAAGGACAGTTAAAAGCAAGGGGCTTCCTCCTAAATCTGCTGTCCCCGCCCAGAACCACTTTGCTGTCCTGCAGGGGGCTGATGAGAAAACAGGTCTTCGCCTGGAACAACTGGCTGATGACTGGCAAAGATCACTACTGGTGCTGCCAGGAAAAAGCAGCGGGTCATAGTAGTAGGGGACTCTACTCTGAAAGGAACAGAATCAAGCTAAATAATGGGAATATACCCATAGATCCAAATGAGATTGAATGTACACGACCCATGTGGTGGAAATGAGGTGCACCCTCATCGTATGCCCATTCATTGACAACTGAAACCTGGACTGACATAATACAACCAACAGTGGATGAAGTGGCTCATAAACTCTGAGAGTTCAAAGACAATCTCACCCCTTCCACCATCTCAGCTGTGGAAAAACTGTCCCAGGACCTCAAACGATTGAGAGATGATCTGTCTGATCTATCCAGCTCCTCACATGTACCAACACATGTCTCAGCTATTAACAAAAGACGTCAGAGAACATAGAGAAGGGATATGCCTCAGGCCACCCTCTGGTTTTGCCTGCGGGATCATGGAGAAGACATGAGGAAGTGGGATGGAAAACCTACCTCCGCTCTGGAAGAACGGGTGCATGAATTGAAGAGGAGAACAAAGGTCAAGGCTGATCATCCCATGAAAGCTGCAGCTTCAGTCTCTGGTGAGCAGGTTCCCAGATAAGAGTGGAAGAGCCGATTTTACTCCAGCTCCTGTGATAAAGAATAATCCCTGTCAACAAAACGTAAGTGACAAATGTGATGACTATCAGAGGGGCCCTGCCTTCATCCAGGTGGAGGTAGGGGACAATCGGATTTACTGGACTGTGTCGATCAAATGGCCTGGCACATCAGTCCCACAGAAGTATCAGGCTCTAGTAGATACCGGTGCACAGTGTACCCTGATGCCATCAAGCTGTCAAGGGATGGAACCCATTTATGTTTCTGGGGTGACAGGAGGATCCCAAGAGTTGACTGTACTGGAGGCTGACATCAGCCTGACTGGAAGGGAATGGCAAAAGCACCCCATTGTGACTGGTCCAGAGGCACCGTGCATCCTTGGCATAGACTGCCTCAGGAGAGGGTACTTCAAAG
>JANRGW010040753.1:0-27179 GCA_024733675.1 Psilopsiagon aymara
AAAATAAAACAACCCCAAAACTTCAATACCCCAACAAACCCACACACAGAAATGCAAACCACACATGAAAAATACACACCTTTCACATCTAAAGAGTTATGTAAACAGTGTTGAATATGCTATAAATAGGAAATTTAACTCTGCATTACAAAGCAGAATAAATGGCATGTGTTGGTAAACATAGAATGGATGATTCTAGATATATTCTGAATTCTAATTTTTAGTGGAATTGTCAGCACAGTGTGGTGGTGAGGGTAATAGCTGTGATAGCTGTGAAGGGATAGCTGTGAGGGATAGCTGTGAAGGACTGCTTCAGTCATTTACCTTGGAGATGAAGTGGTAAAATATGATTTTTCATATTGAATAAATAGCATTTTTATTTTGTCTTTGAAACGGTTTAGTTGTATGTGTAGGTTTTTTTGGTTCTTTTCTGTTTGTTTTATTTTTTCTTTTTGTTTATTTTTTTAAAGAAACAAAGTTACAATTTGTTGTTGTTCTTCTCTATTGTCCTTGTGACCCACTTTTTATTGCAGCATTATTCTTTGTATATCCAAGAACTAAAGGGAAAGGAACTCTGGAAAGAGAGCATGGATTCAGTTGGCACCCTATCTGTATGTGCACACAGCTGACCAGGTAGCTCAATAAGAGGCATAGCAACTTCTAAAACTAGGGTGTGATCCTAATGCAAGAGGTAAAACTGATATTTTTGAGGTCTTTCTTTTTCCCTCCCCCAGTACTTCTGTTACCAGAGGCTAGCCTGCTGTGGTTGTCACCTTTGTCACCTTTGTCTTGCAGCTTCATTACCTTAAATAGCTATGCAAAGTAGTACAGTGTATTAGGAGGACTGTAGTGGTAAGAGTTAAACCAGCTTTGTGGATGCACTAGCTTGTCAGTGAAAGATGACAGAATGCCAGTTGTACCTTTCTTCTTGATGCAGGGGATTACTGTTCCAGCTTTACTTAGAATGACATCTTCCTTTATTAGGATAAAGCCTTATTCCATTGCACTGCTAATGTCTAAGCCTGAAAGAGAACTGGAAGGAAAATAATTCTCTCCTGAAGAGGCTGCCCAACCTTGGAGTTAGCTGAATTGCTTTAAACTGTGGTTCTGTCACAAAGAGACTAGAGGCAAACCCAAGTGTGAGCTAGTACAGTATTTTTTCACCTACTAACAAAAGCAGAAAGAATAAGGGAGAAGGTCAGAAAGCAGAAATCTTTCTTTGGGAAGAATGCAGAATTTTTGCTTCCAAATCACCCTGTCTTACACACTCCACTTACACTGTTCTCTGGGTACAAATGTGTATGTTCTCTGAATAAGCTGTGTGGGAATCTCTTAAAAAATTAAGAATCCTGAAGTAATGCAATTTGAGCATATATGTTCCTCTGAATTTTTCAGAAAAGGTGGAATCCTGTTTTGTGCTTAGGCAGAGTTAACTAGGACTAAAATAAATATCAGAATTACATTACAACTTTTTTCCTCTGCAGTGTTTTCCAGTACCTTTTCTGGTTTTTAGCTCTTCTTCTGAGTTTCATTTAATCCTTAGGATGAATACCACCCCATTTTATTATTCTTTCAGACATCAAATAGCAATAAATAAGTACTGACATGGACCTGGCAGAGATTGAGCTGCACCAAATAAGTGATAAGTACAAGCATGTGTGCATTAATAAACACTTCTTGGTCCTGCAGTCTCTGAAACTTATGCTTCCAAATGGTTGGGTTTACAAGGGGGGCAGGTATTGAAGCTCAAAACAGGCTCAAGGGCAAAATATTATTCTTCGTCTCTTTCTTAAAGGACGCCATTTGCTTTCACAGCAAAATTTCTGAGAGATGCGTCTACACATTGCTGCACCGCTGGGTTACGTCTCCAGATTCAGTGTTAAATACAGATATCAGCTCAGCACCACAGGAAAGAATCAGTTCTCTGCACATCAGTATTCTTCATCATCTTGCTGTACCTAAACACACAGGATAGTAACTGATCTGTTTGCTCCTTTGAAATAGAAAAGGTTGCCTGATTTCTGCTTGTTGAGTCTGCTTGCAGAGCTTAGCAAAATATCAATACAGTATTTTTAAATTTACTATAAATCAGGCATTGCTTTAGAACAATTGATCAGTATGTTTAAAGAAATATTAAATACCCCTCCAATAAAAAAAAACCCTGAAAACCTCCAAACTTGCCATCTGCTATACTTTCACCCTTGTGACCAGTTTTGTCAGATTTTATGAGGCTATCTTTCATGCACATCAAATGAATCAAAATGTAAGTAATGAATACATAAGCACAGACGCAGGTGCTATGTAAGCAAAAGGAAAATAGAACTTAAAGCAGCTCTTCCCAGTGCTTGCAGTGCAGTTGACTTGGAAATAAATACCTCTGTGTGTAGCTGTACATATATGTATACATACATAAAATTTATACTTTAGCAATGTAGTTTCTCAGCTTCAAAAGACTTCCTGTTTTCTTACCTGTAAGGAGTAGATGTAGTTTGGCAGCTCCACTGCTAGCATGTCCTGTTCTGTGCTTGAGCTGTGCCTGAGCTTTGGCTGGCATGAAGGTTAGATGGTGCCTAGAAACCCCATTCTAGTGTTAAAGTGCTGGGTGAATTTCTGCCTGCCACAGTTTGTTATTGCTATTCTAATTTTTCATGTTAATAGCTATGCCAAAAGATAGCCTTTATCATGCTCTATTTTCTCCTTTCCTGCATTGAATTTTCAAAACCTATGCATCTGTGCATTTAAGCCAACATCATGTAATTGGCAACAGAGCCACTTAGATGCCATGTGCGCGAATAGCTGTATTCAGACAGCAAGTGTAGTTCGAAACTCCTAAAGTAGGAGGTGAGTGTCCCAGAAGTGTTTTTCACCAGTTTATCAATTAATTTGCAGCCCAGCAGTTCCCTTTTGCAGCTCTGCTGGCATTGTGCTGAACTAAAGGCTTTTTTTTCCCTTTACTGTCATTTAAGTTATTCAGCTTTTGATTTGATTTAATCAGATCCATCAGCTTACTTCCAAAACTATGCAAGAATCCCAGTGGAGAGCCATGTACAGGCATGTTAAATCCATTTTTCATGTAATGCTACCATGCATAATTGTAGGTATGATAAAGTTTGCGTTATCATCATGTACTAATGTCACTTTTGTAATCCCGCTGCATTCATTTTTCTATTATTTTTCCCCCCACTGCTACAGCTGGTTCTACCAGGGCTTGCATCATGTGAAGTATGAGAAAGAGATAAAACCAGTTTTTCTCTGAAATACATAAGCTCTGTACAAAAACATTATCTCTTCATGGAAGTTTTAGTAGTTTTATTATAATCTAAACTGATTTAAATCTTGATAGTTTGTAATTCAATTAATGAACACTTGGTCTGCATAATGGTCTAATCCACCTTTCTGCAGTTATTGCATACTTCGTGCAGAAGAAGAGACATATAAATATAACAATATTGGTCACTTCTCTGCAGGTATTATTATAAAAGATGCTTAAAATTGAAAGTAGGAGTAACAATAAAAATTAAGTAATGAAATCCAGCTTTACAATACAGATGCTGTTTTGTAAGTTTGTAAGTTCAGTCTCAAATCAGTTATTTAAAGAATTGATTTGACATTGGGGTTCTAGTTTTTGGTTTACACAGTGAGCATTAGCCTTGTACAAATGAATAATATGTCTTTGTTAACCACAGTGTTGATGTCTTGCACCAATCTGAGAGGAAAAAAAAAGAATAGAAATAGTAGCTTTGGCAATCCATTTTGCTAGTGACAGCTAAACTTACCAGTCTTCGCTAAGAAGTGTGATTGCAATCCTTGTTCTACCTTCATTTGCTCAATTTCATTTCTGTTTTCCTTGGGGCATCATTTGAGTACTTTATATATCTCCAGGACTCCATTGGACTATTTGTGTAGCAGACAAATTATTTGTCAGATAGCTTTTTATGGGAGCTTTTCTCTTATTACTCTCAAGTGACTTTTCTGTAGGCTTTTTATATTCATTTTAGAAAGTCCCAAGGGCCAACAATGTGCTCTGGGCTTGAGGCTGACTTCCTTGCTGCTTTTCTTGACAGGGGAGAAGCTCTCTAGGAGAAGCCTAATCTTTCAAAAGAAAACTCCCAGCTCACTGAAGGTGTGGTTCCCTCCCTATTTCTCCAGTATTTAAATTTGCAGCTTCACAGCATCCAAAAAAGATGAAGAATATAGAATTCTTGAACTGAGTACCAATTTGCTACTTGTGACTTGAGCTCAGAGATCTTGCACTTATTGGGCTGATTCATCACATATAAGCAAAATAATTTACTGAATGCATGGACAGTAAGTAGTACCTTAGAGCAAAGACAAATTCCTACTCTCTTGCTGGGAGATTCAGAGAGGGGGGAGCTAAAAGCTATTGCTATGACCAACAAAGACACCTGTGTGCTTGCTGCATTTAAATAAGTGCTTCTATATTTAGTCTGTAACAACTTACGTTACCATGCAGCCTCCACTTTAAAAGGTTTTTTGTTCTGTCAGGTAACAGAACCAGCTGCACAGCGTTGTGGGCTGTGTGAGGTACTGTCTGGGCGCAAGTTCAAGGAGCTGAAGCTTGCATCAGATAGGAGCATGAATGCTGTTCATCTGGAATGCAGCTCCTGCTGCTGATGCCCCTGACGTCATCAGGTGAGGGTTTTGGCTACCTTCTAGATCTGAGACATTGCCAAATACTGTCAGATCAGTAAATAAAAGCAAAGTGATAATAATTTTCATAATGCATGGCATAAGAAAAGGGGTGTTTAAGTGAAAATTAACTTCTTAAAGAGATTATTCTTTTGCACTGCAAGACTGCACAGGCCCAAGGCTGCAAGGCTGATATATTCTGAGGATGAGGGGGAGCTGTGGCTCAGTTTATAAATGTGGAGAAGTCCTTTTCTTCTTTCATACTAGTAGGATTTCTCTGAAATCATCCTTGGAGAATTTTGCTGTCTGAGAGATGACCTTTCCTGTCTGAACTGTCATGTGGTGTTGTTGGTGTGTGGTTTTTTTGGTGTTTTGTGTTTTTTGTTGGTTTTGTTTTTTTTTATTTTTTTTTTTTTTTGGTTTGTTTGTGTGCTTTGAAGGTTTTTTTTAGGGGGGGATTTTTTGAAAGGGGAATGGGGATTGAATGGTTTATTTTGGGTTTTTAGGGGTTTTTCTTAGTGTGTTGGGTGTTTTTTTAATTGTTTGCTCATTTTTAAGACACCTAAAAAAAAAGGATATATCCCTGCTCAGCTGAATGCTCAACAAAATATACCATGTTCACTTGAGCTCGGCAGTATTTAGTTTGCTACTTGGTGGTTTTTATACTTTTTTTAAGTGTGGTACCTGTAAGTGTCATCATTGACAATTTTGTATGCTTTCCATTGCCTACTCTCACATGGAAAAGACAAAGCATAATGGGCACAAATTACTCCTGGGGAGGTTGTTATTGGACACGAGGAATATTTTTCACACTGAGAGCAATCAACTGTTGGAATACCCGTGCCACAGAAGTAGTGGATTTCCAAACATTGGATGATTTTAAGAGCTGTCTGGACAGCGTACTGAGTTGTCTAGTCTAGGTCATGCTTTGCCAAGAAACATTGGACCAGATTATCCTTGAGGTCCCTTCCAACGTGGTGTTCTGTGATTCTATAATACGTTGGCAGAACTGGAGACAGAGGAGGAGTTAGGGCAAGGTGGGAGACTATCTCTCTGGAACAACATGTTAATCTTTGTTTTCCTTTAGGGCTGCATGTTGAGGTCCATTACAGATTTTAATCCATTTATTACGTTGCTGCTGTGCTCTTGTTTTGTAATAAAGATGGCTTGAGGGTGCCAAGTAATCAAGTCTGAGATTCCCACTGAAAAACTGCGTAATGATTTATTTTGACAAGATCTATTTACCATGAAATTGTGACCAGTGATGTTAATTTTACTGTCATTTTCAATTCAAGATGAGCCCTTATTAGGTTTTTTAGCACTTCTTACTGGGAATGCTTTGACAAGCTTAAAATTGTATGGCTTTTAGGTTTTGGCACTTTTTTTCCTCCCCATCTCATTCCCTGGGACCATTCCACTCAGGATTGTCATATGCATCAATACTAGACCAAATGAACAAAGCATAGTATTGTTCAAAACTGCAGATAGTTTAGACAGAGATGTACTCAGTCATTGTAATAAAAAAAAAAAAAAAAAAAAATATTTAAGTAGTTTAGGATATTTTGAACTCAAATTACAGTTCCTGAAGAGTATTTCAGCAGTTCCTTTGCCTCATGCATTTGATTTTTCTGCAGTAATCTGATATTGATACTGAGTGACAAGTCTGAGTAGTGAGGCTCCATCTTATTTAAAGATTACAAGTGCTAATATTTTGTAAACCAAATTATTTGAAAAGGCTTGTTTAGCACCTTCACTGGAGAAGGAGTTCTCCCTGCTTAAGCTGGAACCTTGATTACCAGTCTTCCTTTTGGCGGCATAATTTAACCTCTTAATTCAGCCCTCAATCCCTGCTGTTTGTGCTTGACACAGGCATTAGCATAAAACTAGTGTTACCACTAGATGGATCTGTTTCTTTAATAAGCCATTGACTACGACTTTCTGAAGAGAGAAATCTTTTAAGACTTCTCTGGGTGATGTAAAGTACATTAACAGACTGCTCTTTGATGACAACAGTCACTTGTAGGAAGGGCTATTTAAAAAAAGTGCTACTGGTTTAGTCTGGCAGTTTATAATATTCAACTGCTTTCCACATATGGAATTAGTAAGAGATCTAGGATTCTGCTAAAAACGGTTTTGTGGCGGTTTCAAGGTTTTAGGTTGCTTGGCTTTGGTTTTTTTTTAATTGCAGGATCAGCTCTAATAGCACCTCACCTAAATTTCTGTAGGTAATCTGAAAAATTTATCAGTATTATTCCTGTGTAAACATGGATGCTTTGACCTGTGACAAATTTAAAAGTGCAGCTTCCGTAAATATTTTATACATGGTCATTAGTTGTTTCTATCTAAGAAAAGAAAATAATCTATTATCTTATAAGCATTGAAAGCACATGAACATCTACTTTCTCTTATTCAAAATCATCTGAAACAGAATAGCAAGGCCTTACTAAAGTGTTTATAACAAAAGCAAGCCTTAAATATGACATGCAAATGATGTTTTTAGGAGCAGTACTTTATCAGTTCAAAGATGCGATGCACTTTCTTCAAAACTTTCATACACTAAGGTAAAAATCAGTTTTGAATTTGTTGCTTTGCTTGGTATCTCTGTACCAGCAGACATAAATCCAAGAGATTCTCCCACTCCAAAACTGACTAATTCTGATAGAGGCTAGCAGAAGGGACTACTCTAGAAAACAGGTCAGAGATGACCCAATTTGGTGTTGGCCATGGTGAAGGTTGGTTTAGAGATGCCCCTTCCTACAAAAAAAAAAAAAAAAAAAAAAGAAAATTAAAGATGTTCATAGACATCTTTTATTTCACAAGAAGGAAGAAAAACCAAAAACTGAACCATAACCATTACCAACCAAACAAAAAAACCCCACCCAGAAACCAAATGAACAAACGACTCCAAGTTTCTTCTAAAAGCTGTCTTCATAGTTAGCATGGCACAAGAGAACTATTAGATCTTCTGTGATTACTGTTCTTTCGGTTTTGTTTTTCTTTTTTTCACAGACTACTACATTCCACACAGTTAAAACCTTATTTATTAAATTAATATTCAAGTACATCTTCAAATAGTTTTTTTAAATCCCTGTCCTTCAGTGAGATTCCTCTGCTCTCCCTTGCAGTTCACGTACTTAGATTTCAGGTCTTCCTGCCTGTAGGCAGTTATGAATTTTACTTGTTTTATCATCACAATATGCAAAAACTGCAATTTTAATCAGCTGCAACTAGACATTTTACCAGTGTGTCTGAGCTTACCTTTATTAAGAAGCAACTCTTTTCTTCATGGGTGGTTCTCTTTAATGCTTATTTGCCAAAGCAGTTTTACAGCATACAAGGTGCAGCTGAGCCTCAGATGATGGCCGTTTTCCTCCTAGTTCTGCAGATCTTCCAGCTGGTGCCCGAGACAGCTGTGTCTGTCTTTTAAGGTCCTATTGCAAGTATTTATTTACTTTTATTGAACTGCTTTGTTTCTTCTTTGCTTCTGCTTATATAGCAGCAACTATTTCTTCCAGTTATTTTAGTCAGTGTGGATACATCTTAAGAAGCCTGTTTCACACTCTGGTAACAAATAATCATAATTTTTTTGTGTTCTCAGTGACTGTCTTTAACATCTGCTTAGGCTTATCAGTTTGCAGGTATTGCAGGCAGATCTCATATGTCTGAAGCTTTAGAAAACACAAGTGAAACAGAGCTTACTGTGGCATCTAACACAGTTCAGCAAAATGGAGGAATATGAGGGGTACCAGTGTGTCATGTGTGAACTGACCTTGAATTATCAATATCTTGATTAAATGGATGCTAGTTAGTATGTAAGTTGTACATGTGTGTCTAACCTGGCAGTTCTGTGCAGGAGTTAGGTGAAGTTGCAGCTGTCAAAGAGATAAAAAAGGAACAATAATGTTAGGTTCTTTCTTCATTTTCAAACAAGCCAAAGTATTGGGGTTCAAGTTACTGCTTTCTTTTATTGTTGTTTTAAAAACAACTATTCTAACAGAGCTGTGATGCTGCAGAAAGACTGACAAATTAGACTTTTGATGGGAAATCCATTGCAAATTATTAATGGCAAAGGCAGAAGTATTTCCAGTATCTTGCAGTTTCTTCACTCCAGTTGCACTAATGTAATTGCATGTGATTACACAGGCATGTAAGATTTGTTTGTTTTACGTCGTAGTCTGCAGGTGCTTTTTAGCTAGCTTGGCTGCCTATGGCAATATTGTATGGCATCAGCTACCAGGGCAAATTGTCAGAGCCTCTCTGGAGTACATAAGCTGTATGCAACTGTAGTACTTGATCCAGTGTTCTTGCTTGTAAATATTAGAATAGATTTCATAAGGTTTCTGATTTAAATCTTCTAATGATATTTAATTGGTAATTTATATTTGAGAGGGGGATTTTGGTCAGGATTTATTAGCTTTAATTATTGCTTTATTGTGGAAATTTTGTTAAAATTTTGTAGACACTGTAGCTATTGATACCTGAAATAATTTCAGTTCATTAACAGTAATGAATAAAAATATAAAATATAGCAGTATAATGATACCTAATTGCAACAGGCTATATTGCAATCTTTTATCTACAGGTAGCATAAATTACTTGTAGGAGTACAATGTGGATAATACATATTCTGCTGGGTTTTGAGACGATTTTTCTGTTTAAAAACCAAACCAAAATGATTTGCTCTTCAGCAACACATATGTAAGTGTTGAAGTGCACTGCTATGCTCTGTATTCTTAAAGTCTGAGGAATGTGTAGGCATTGACTAGAAGAGGCTGCATATAGTGTTTGTAGGTCACTGTTTGCTTCCCATAGCTATGGTATTTGCCAGTTGTTTCGGATGTGGGAATGTTCTTTGTTTTCTCCCCATTACATTATTTAAACTAGGTAAATGTCTTTACTTTTAAGTGTTAAAGCTGTAATTTTAGTTACTTCTGCAGCATACAACTACATTAGAATTTCAGGTTGACATGTAGTAGGCAAGGTGTCTGCTATATTATTGAGTGCTTATTATATGACATGCATGGAAACTCCCTTGCTTTTGTGCAGCATCAATTTAAGGAGGATGCACAGGAGAGCTGTCATTAAAAATGTAAGTATAATGGTTTAGCAAAATGCAGGTTACAATTCAGACTGCAGAGTGATTCAAGTTTTTCTCAATTCTGACATGGACTTTGCATAAAGTAAGAGCCAGAGGTTTCTTCTAAACAACTGTGCAGTGGCTAGAGTTGCATGTAACTGCTAATTTTCACTTCACAAGTGGTGAGTAAGGATAATAATTTTCTGTTTGCAAAAACTACTTTTAGTTTCAAAAAACTCAAGTGCTTTACCTGAAAATACTGGTCTTTCTCTAGTCATGTAGCTTGCTTCCATGTAGTCATCCAACTATTAGCTGAAGATAAGGCTCCTAATAGGCTGTTTCTCATGATGCCCATCTCCTGCTGTGTGTATCTTTGTTCCTGGGCGATCAAGTAGAGTCTGGCATGCCCAATTTGTCACTCTTTTCATACAACTGGCATTTGTGCTTCTGTTTTGCCCAGGGATAATCACAGAATCATAGAATCATTCAGTTTGGAAAAGATCTTAAAGACCATTTAACCCAGCACTGCCAAGTCCATCTCTAAACCCTATCCCCAAGTGACATATCTACATGTCTTTTAAATAACTCCGGGGATGGTGGCTCAAACTCATCCCTGGGCAGCCTGTTCCAATGCTTGACAACCCTTTTGGTGAAGAAATTTTTCCTAACAGCTATCTAAATTTCCCTTTGCACAACTTGAGGCTGTTCCCTTTCATCCTATCACTTCTTACTTGGGAGAAGACACAGGTACCTACCACATTCCATCCTCTTTTCAGGTAGTTGTAGCAGGTCTCCCCTCCACCTCCTTTTCTCCAGGGTAAAGAGCCTTAGTTCTCTCAGCTGTTCTCATAGTACTTGTGCTCCAGACCCTTCATCAGCTTTATTGCCTTTCTCTAGACCCACTCCAGCAACTCAATATCTTCTTTCTGTTCTCTTCCCCTCACTATACAGTATTTGATGTCCAGCCTCACCAGTGCCAAGTACAGTGAGGCAATCCTCCTCTAGTCCTGCTGAGCCAGGATGCTATTGGCTAACTTGGCTACCTGGGCACACTGTGTGCTGGCTCCTGTTCAGCCAGCTGTTAACCAACACATCCATGTCCTTTTCTGCTGGTCAGCTTTTAAACTGCTCTTCCCCAAACCTGTTACTTGGGGGAAATTGCTTGGGGTTTTTGTAATTCAGGTGAATGACACTTTGCCTTATTGAACCTCATATAGTTGGCCTCTTCCCATTGATCCAGCTTGACCAGATCCCTCTGTAGATCCTTTCTACCCTCAATCTGATCAACACTCCCACTCAACACCCCGGCGTTGCTCGACTCCTTTGCCCTGTCTCCGAAGGGGACTCCTGCACTGTCTCCGAAGGGACTTCATCAACCAGGCTCTTAAACAGGCCAAAGTCTGCCCTCCAGAAGTCCAAGGTAGTAGTTCTACTGATCCCACTCTTTACTTCTCCAAGAATAAAAACCTATCATTTTGTGATTCCTGAGCAGAAGATGGCCCCTAGCCATCACATCACTCACCCGTTCTTCTCTGTTCGTAAACAGAAGGTTCAGTGAAGTGCCTTCAGTAGTTGGCTCCCTGAACACCTTTGTCAAAAAGTTATCTTGCACTCCTGGAGCCTCTTAGACTGTTTCCTGGGGTCTTCTGTTGGCTCTTTTGGCTATGCCGGAGTTTTCCCCAGTCTGGGAAATCCCCCTGTGCCCTGTGCTAGAGCACTTTGTTTTAAATTGTGTCAAAATGCCTTTGCCTCAGAATGGTAAGGTGTCAAGCACCAATTGCCTATCTACAGTTCCTAGGAGGTACGAACAGTGAAGCAGTAATAAAGCCAGGTATGACAGTGCTATTTAAATTATTTTCAAAATTCCTCTGAATATTTGCTTTAAAGTAAGTTAACGATGGTATGTATGGTCAAGGCTGTCAAAAGGGGCCTGTCATGACAGGCTTTGCCTCAGTGTTTCAGCTGTTAATCATCATGTAGTCTGCTGTGGGAGAAAAAAAGGACAGCTATATGTTTCAGTGCTATTTAAAATCTGCATGCCACTTTTAGGGTAATATCTCATGTATCTCTAGAGGAGGTAATGAAGTTGCAAATTGTCTAATCATTCTAATGCATGCATATTGCAATTCTGTTCGGCAAATCTGCAATCAAGCCATTGATTTGGTTTAGCTACTGCTAGCTAATCATGAAGGGTTAGAATTTCAGCTGTGACTGATAGGCTCTGCAAGCAGCTTTCTGTGGGTGACAGATTGGTAAAGCTAGAAGCTGTGAGAACAATGCTGTGCTTTCTTACTTTGCACTGCAGTGTTGCTGTTAAAGTTGATTTAAATGATCCCAGCTGGCTGCTACCAGAGATATCCATCTGTGAGCCTATGATGGTAAGAATGGTGTTACTTAGTGTCTAGTGCGGGTGTCTTGAGGAAATGAAGGTCTGCCAGGTGACTTCCCTTAGAGCCTCCCATATAAGCACCGTCAAACAAACTCAACGGTTTTTGTTGTAAGGACCCAAGGCAGATTTAGGTAGGTAAATGCATAGTGTGGTTGTGTTGCTCTGAGTAGCTCTGTTACTATGCTTTTCTTAAGGAATCTCAAGGATTCATGGCAACATATACCCAACAGCAAATCTGCAAGACAGAATTTACTGTGACCTTTGACTTCTCTGTCCACTGTATCTCTTAGGCTGCTCAGTTTTGTGTTGCTTTAGACTGTTACTTAATATGTGCTCAGGAGGTTTGTGTCTGTGTGCTGGCCTGAATTTCTGTGAAAAAACATTGAGCTTTACTCCAGAGACAGAATGTCAATGTCCTGGAGTCACCTGTTAGTCTGAAATTGCTAACATTGAGATAGCATCATATTTGACATATGCATGCAAATATGGTGTTCATTTCTGTCAATCCTCCTGTGTCTTTTGCTGCCAAGGTTTTTCTTCAGATTTTGCACTAAAATCAAACTTTCATCCATTTTAGTTCAGCTTATTTTACTTTTGAGTCCTCAGTAAGTATGGTCTCTATTTGTGTGTGATGACTTTGCTCTGTTCTGTGGTTTTAGGAAGGCAGTTGAGCACTGTCTCAAAGCTTTTATACTACAGACATTGTGTTCCAAGGACTGAGAAAGAGAAATTGTAAGTTTTATGGCGTTCTTCAAAATGTGTGACCAATGTACCATAACTGGTTGATGCTTCAGTACCCTTACTGATCTTGGTCACAACAGTATATTCTAAGGAGAACACTCTGGTTTGGATACTGCAGCTTGGACCAGCAGTGAAAGCCTTTACAGACACTGCTCACATCTAGGAACAGTGGGCCCAGCATAACCTAGTTTTATAGGAGGCTACTGCACTTAGCAAGTAGGTCAGTATCTTTTGTGTCAGCATGCATTTGTGGCTAGCTTTAGGGCTTTTTGGCTATCAGCAGCCCACAAATGTACATCCCTAAATACTAGTGAGAAATAGGTATTCAAAAGAAGTAAAGCCCTGCAGTAGATAGTTTATGCCATGCTATTCAAGTTTCTTTTTAGCTGAGGACATTTGGTGGTAGATTTCTGTGCCATGAAAAAATGACAGATAAAATGTCTGTTGTCCCAATGAGTCAAAGAAATTACTCCCTAATAGCAGTAATTACACTGTGCATCTGTGATGTTCTGCATGCTTAAGACTGTAGAGATATTAGCTAATTAATCCTTTCAACACTGCTGTGCAGTTGATATAGGTGGTACTATTATCTTCCTTTTCTAAATGAAGGAAAAGAAAAACAGAAAGCTTGACTGACATGCTTAGCACAGAGCAACCTCAAATTTCAGAATTTTACTAGTGCCTTGAAGGCACAAACCAAATGGAGGACCGCGTAAGAGCATCACTGCAGAGGCAGACATTTAAAAATGCTTCCGCCCTTTTTTTTTCTTTTTTTTTTTTCCTTTTTTTTACATTACCTGCAAAGATATTGTCTTAATATGGTAAGACATAATTCATATGATCTTAAAATGATGGTAGAGAGAACAGCTTGTAAAGACAGCTACTGATGAACACAAATTCAGCTTTCAACCACCAACCACTGGTGGTTTATAATGTGGATGTGATTTATGGCTAGGTACACTTTGTCTGCCAGTTGCTCATGAAAGAAAAGCAACTGTTGATAAGTGCCAACTGTGAAACTCATTTGACACAAAATTCATTCACAGATTGAATGAACAATCAATGTTGATACAGCATCTTTGGTGAAAACAGTTGAGCTATAGTGCTCATCTCTTAAATGTGTTGACCACGAAAGTTGATGCTAGCTGAACTTGATTTGTTGCATAGTGTCTTAAGAAAATTAATTCTTTCGGCAGTTCAGGCAGTAGATGTTTTATGTTCATCTACTTTTTGAACACTGTAAAGGGTGTGTCGATTAACATACTAGTGTTGCATCTTGATAATCTGGCGATAAATGTGCTGTGCCTTTCATGGAGATTTCATTTCATATAACTAGATTGGCTTTGGAAAGTATGAGCTGCCTGTAAAACCTCAAAGATTAGTAAGTACTTATTGCCTTAGCAGCATTAACTATATTTTTGTAAGCAGTTTTGCTGACCCGGATTAGGTACAAAATTTGCCTGGAGAGCTTATGTGCAGAAGGCTGATTTCCTACAATGCAGCCTTTCTCTGCTTTTCCAGTGCAAATGTTTTATCAAGCCACCTGGCTGTTTTTGTCATGCCACGTTGTGGAGAAAATGTGTATACTTGAAGCACATTAAAAAGCTTGTGAAGTTTGGAGCAACCTCCTCGGTTCCTGGGAGAAAAGGCCTTCTCATTATACACATCTATATGGTCAGCTGATATTTCCAAAGTTATGAATACTCTAATTGATGTTTTTAATCTTTTTTTATGGTAGCAAATAAAGATATCACTGTCATCTTTCAGTGTCTAATTTTTGCTCCTTGGCAGCCAGCACAAAACATGTTGTTACAGTACTGTGCAGTACCTTCTTTCTTACGCTCAGATGGTACTTGGCTTGCTTATGTCAGTGGATAGTGTTAAAAGAAAGAGCATAGTAGAGCATAGATCTAAGAGATTATCAGTCTTTGAAACCTCAGCTAATACTTTCCTACTATGCTGTATCATGAATGAAGTTACTGGTCATAGCACTGACAACACTTTTAGTCTGGCTTTTCACTGAAGTCTTATATGACTTTTCCCCCCCTCCCCCCCATTTGTCAGCATCTTCAGTAATTTTTTGTCCTATCATCCATTTCTTATCAGTTTTGACACGGTAGTAGAGGTCTCAAAGCTGGTTTACTTTGAAGGAAAATTGCAGCTGACTGTAGAAAACATGCTCAAATTAGTACTTCCAATGGGAGAGAAACTGCAGTGTGGGTTCAACAGTTACTGGCTGTATTTATCTTCTCTGAGCGTTCAGGATGTGTAGGTCTGAATCAGTCTTGCTTTATGCCACCTTTTAAGCAGTGGTAATTACATGATATTGGAGGGAACTGAGAATAGTGGTACATGACGTAAGTTTAGGAGATGTGTAGGGGAAGTTAGAATGTTGCATTAGATAAATCCATGGGGATCGTAAGGATAGTTTGTGGTATTGCAGAGAAGGGTTGGAACAAGTCTCTAAAGTCTGTTATCCTAATTTTTCATGACTTGGAAAACACTAACTTCTTTTTTTAGTTAATGAGTATGAAGGGTAATTGACTCTTGATTGAACTGCCTGTCTGTTTTCATAGCTATTATTTGTGCTGTAGCATGTAAAGTTACTTTCACAAGTGACATTACAAAAATAACACAACCTTTAAACTGAAGTAATAAATACTATTTATTTTTAAAATGGCACTTTTATCTTTTCCTCATCTTCTGAATTATTTTTGGTGAATGGTCCGTTAAGCAGCCTGGTAGGCTTATGAATGCCAGTGGATATAGATTAATAACAGTGTATGGGTAAGCACTTCTGATATTTTTTCTCTTATGAGTGCACTGAGCTGCCTGGCCCTGCTCTGGTTATCTGCTTTTGAGTGGTGATGTGAACAGAGATGCTTTTAAGAACTATTGAATGGGTTTGTATTGCTAATATTTTTTTTTTCTGTTACTTGAAATATTTTGTCAAATTTCTCTTGAGAATTTCTGGCAGTTGGAAGGTTTGGAGGTTATGTGTCAGTAGGCACATGATCTGTAAACCTGTAGCAAATTTCTAGGTCTTCACTTTGAATTTGTTCTCCCTAGGTGCAGGACTTCACACTTGCTCTTGTTTCTTTTGGGAATTAACTGCCCTATGATTATGAGCTGTCAGCCTTGCCACTCAGCTTCAAGTTTGTAGCCCTTACTGGGGGGTGTTGTCTTGTGTGGTGGTGCACCCAAGATGCCTTTGTTTTCTTTTAGTTATCCTAGACTGTACTCCTGTTAACAGGATGCTTTTTCTTGTAACTGGAAAATATTCACTGCATACATGTCTTACCTAGTGGGATATCACTTCTGAATTGGTTTGCTGGATCTGAAAAAAAAAAGAATGGCTTCCTCCTCCCTCTCCCCCTGCCATACAGCATTCTACTTACTGCTGCAAAGCAGCCAAGGCAAGGGAACAGCAAGCGCTCTCAAAGTAGTGGGACTTTAGAAATGAATTGAAAGTATTAGTTAACATCTGTTCTACTAACGAACTGGTTTTCTAGAGAGCCCCATAAAAGTGAGTATTCACAGTGTTGCAGCACAATGTGGCTGAAGAATTCTGTGAGAAAATAAGGTATGTAGTAATTGTTCATGTTTTGGAGGACTTAATGGCCACCAACACCACAACTGCAAAGATTTTGATCTAACCAGGTCTTCACACAGGCTCTGACCCAGAAGGCAGCTTCTGACAGCTACCTGTGAGTCTGAAGTGGTGGAGGGTGTGCCATAGTGCCCAACTGAGGGAAAAATTTCTTCAAGAAAGCTGCTGAGCTTGCAACACTGCTTTGAGCAGGTACTTTGCTATTTACATTTTAATAAGTGACCATGTTTCTAAAACTTTCTGCATTCTATAAAGAAGGTTTGCTAATAATTGTTTTAGTATTAACTCTGATACTTGTACTCTTTGGAAGGTCTGATAAAACATTTTTCTCCTCTTTGTGTTTTAGCAAAATAGAAAATTCTAAGAAATGTGCTAATAAATAATTAGTGTCTCCTCTTGGTCTTTGTATAGGTAGCACTTTTTCCATGTAACCAGACAGATTATTTGATTGTGCAAGGCAGTAATAACCAATATACCTTTCTTGTATGCCATGAAATATGCCTTCACTCAATCAGAGTTTTAAGTAATTTTACTCAGTTTTGTGGATTTCTTTACTTTCTTCATTTTCATCCTTTTAGTAAGTTATGCTGCCATGACAGTTTATATTGTTTTTCATTAAAAAAAAAAAAAAAAAATCTGTTTAAAATAGCTAATTTTTTTTTTTTTTGTTGCTGTTATGGTTGCTAATTGTTGCAAAACAGACAATGGGATATGTTACTGCTGGGTTGAAAGTAGAAGTAAAAGGAGAAAAAGAATTACGATTCTGAACTGACAGATTTACTAGCACAGAGAAAGAATTCTTTCCATAGCAGTAATAATAAACTGGTATATGTTTTGGAGGTGTATGCAAGTGAAGTGATTATTTTAGGATTGTAGCATTTATTATTGCACGGAAATCTTTCTCCCTTCTGCCAGTAAAATTCTATGTTCCAAACTATTGAACAAAATACTGCTATGATTGCGTTATAATGATGTAACCAATGTAGTTTTTACTACTCCCCAGAAAAGGTTTCTTCTTTAAAAGGAAAGATACTTTGTGTATAAAACCCATGAGGACAGACAGTAAATGGCTTATGTGCCCTAAAGCTTGTGCTTGGGGATGGAGACATGACTTTATGTAACTAGTGCTTAACTGAGCATGAGAGACTAGGAATGAGCAATGTTCATTGATTTCATATTGTAACTGCAGCACATGAATAGCAGACACACACAGACTTGTTCCTAAGTAAGGAAGCAAAAAAAGTAGTAATTGTAACATCCTTTAACAAAGTGTTTGAATTCTTCCTTAAGGCAGTCCTTCTATTTTACATAGCCAGTGTTGTTAAAGCCAGAGCACTGCTTTCCCTTGCTTTGTAGCCCAGAATTCGTGTCAAGAATTAAGAGCAGGGCTGCAACTCTTCTGTCAAGTAAGTTGTGCTGGATGGTAATTTAAAAACCCTGCGGTGGGTTGATAAATCCATGCACGCTCCTTAAGCTGCTTTCTACATTTCCATGTAGGGTGCAGAAGAAAGGCCAGTATGTCTCTGTATGCAAGGTGAGGCAGCCTTTCCCATTGCCCGAAAGCACATAACCCATAAAGGATGCTACATGTGAAAATACGGTTAACCCAAGAGAAGTGAAGATTATAGTTACAATGAAGTCACCCGAAATGTAGGCAGGGTTCTTGAAGTTGTTGTCTTTCTTCGCATTTTCCAACTTTATAATTGGGAAAATGCCAGTTGGTGCAGTTCTGCTGCCACAGTGGAGGGAAAGCATGGCTGTTGTGCTGCCTGAAGTAGTCTGCGGGTCCTCTCCATTAAGTACCAGCTGCACAAGTACTGGAGCAACACTGCCTCCAGAGAATGAGGAGGAAGGCAAAGTTTTGTCTTGGATGCTGTCTTCTCTAGGGAAGCAATGAAGTAATCACTTCCTATGGGCTGTGTGTTTGTTATGTGACTTGCTTTTACAAGCACATATAAATACGGTGCTCTCATTTCTCTGAAATCATTCAGCTCTGTGATAAGGTTATGATAGGCTGCTGAACCAAACATGTTTAATTTTCCTTATTTTTTGAAGCTGTTCGAAGCCAGTTTCTCCTTTAACCTTAATTAGAAAAGTGTCCTCTAACAAAAGTAGTTTGATATTAACCTATGTATGCATTGTTCACACATACTAATCAGACATGAACTAGAAGTTAGGGCTTAAGTGTGTGATTGAGGAGAAATGCAAATGCATACTTCAGAGCAGTTGTTCTGTGAGGAATGTTTAGATCTTTATGCATTAGAAAACTGTGCTGTAGGTTAGAATTCACAATTATCAGTGAAAGTGGTGCAGTGATGGTGCTGTGTTGAAGATGTTTTCTTGACAGTTTTGACTAATTGCATGTTCCATGAGGCCAAACATTGTCTGCTAAGACATGAGATGAGATGTACTGATGTATTTCATTGATCTGCTGCTATAAGTTGTAGAATATTTTTTCTTCATCATTTCTGCTTTTCCCTTTGGGATCTTGCTGACAAAAGCCACAGAGTTTAGGCTTCTTCTTGAGGGTCTTTTTGATGAGCTGCTGCTTTGAATGATTGCATTAGCTAAACTGAAATACAGGTACAGTATAATAATATCTGTACTGCTGCTGCTTTTGGACTCAGCAGCCAATCTCTTCCTAAACTTGAGGTGCCCTTCAACAGGACTGCATCATGATGCACACACTGGAGGTATTAGTGTCACAGTGCCTTGTGTGTCTGCTTGATCAACCCTGTGAGTCTTCAGACTCTCCCCAGTATGAGCTAAAATAGTGACTTAAGTAGCATGTTTCAAAGCAGCAAGAAAAGAATGAGAAAGAATTTTTTGTTGGCATGGAGAACTGGGGAGCAGTAACATGCAAAGAAGATGAGATAAACAGTTTCTCCTTCTTAAACCAAGAGGAGGGAAAACAGTGAGATTAGCATGGATTTTTAGCGTAAAATAAGAAGGGATGGAGAATAAGCAGACCGCACTCTGTTCTTGATATCAAGCGAGGCCATGTTGATCCTCTCAGGACTCTCTGATCATAGCTTTTGTTTTTTACTGTAATTTCTGGACTCTTACATGTTTCAGAACAAAAGCTGAGGAAATCTACAAAGATAATCTAAGAATATGCTTTTTGAGCCGAATACTTGAATTATTTAGATTGCTGAAGAGAATAATTATATGTTATGAAAAAGAATGTGGTTTGTTTCTGGTTTTATTGTAATGATTCAAAGACTGCAGTTAAAATTCAAGAGTTAAGTTGCGGGTGAGCTAACACACAGTGTGATGCTGTTACCTTGGACACGGTATGATGTTGTTACTTATTTGGACCGATAATCTCAAAACCCGTAAGAATTATTTGAGCATATAGTCTCCAGTTTTCTTGTGATTCTGCCTGAACTACATTTGCTTGCTATGTTGGGCTACTTAATATACAGAAACTCATAGTGGTGGTTGGGAATATTTTTTTAGTGGGTAACATTTGTCATCATCTCGCAGCCACTGAAGAATTGTAGTGTGAACAGTGTTTCCCTATTTTAGTAATGTGAGAAAAGATAGGGAATTGTACCTGCCTTGACTTTAACAGTGGTTGATGAATTGCATCAGTATGCCTTTCCCATGTTCACACATGGGTGCTGATGTGTTTATGCAAAAGCTGACTTGATGTACACTGTTTAAGTATATTATTTTTAGATAATCCTTTTTTAGTTCAGTGCCTCTGAGATCTGTCAGCAAAGCTGTTAAGTAAATCCTAGATGTCTTAGTAACTGAAATACATGAGAAAACTGTTCTTTTATGATAAAGAACTTTGTTTGTTTGTTTTGTCCTTTTTTTTTTTTTCTAGGCATCAGGTTTTATTTTTCTAGGCAGATAACTGTCCTTACTTTCTGGTGGCAGAACTGGATTTTCTGGATTACATCAGTTTCCATTATCTGTGGCATGTACTTAGTACAGAATCTCTACATATTTCTTGCAAGCTCTCCGTTTGTGATATAATTTAAAGTCATTTGAAAAAATGAGCTATTGGCAAAGCTGTGTTATGGTAGGATTTTTTTAATGCCTTTTCTATAGAACAGTTTAAAAATTGCGCCTGGCCAGCTTTAGATGCAGTGGCACTAAATGAATTGAGGAGTTTCATGTCTGAATTTGAAACATCTTTTACTGAAACATTTACAGGTTACCTGGAGCGCAGCTCCTTTGCCTTGATAAGCAAGTAATAATGAAAATGGTGTGCCCGTGTTTCTAATGCTGTTTTAGAATATCACGATGAAATTCTGTTTAGACAGATGGCAGAGATACTAACACCAAAACTCAAGAAGAGAATTAACGCTTAACAAAAATGTTTTTCCTCACCCTGGTTGTGAAGCACATAAGATTTCTATTAGATGCCCTATGAAATCAAAATAATGAGGAGACAAAAGCATGCATGAGATTCTTGAAGTTGTTAAAATCAGTAGTTAGGGTCCCAGTAGAATATAATTGTTCCTGGTTTAAATCTTTTCTTATCTAAAGTGATTTAAGTAACTTTTTTTCCCATTTCTCTCTCCATCTCTAAGTCCTCATTTGTTCTTAGTGGATGTGGATATTTCTATTTTTTTTTTTTTTTTTCACTAGAGTTGCACTTGTAGCCTTTTGGGTTTTTTGGTTTTGGTTTGTTTTTTTGCTCATTAAAGTGCGAGGCTTGTATTATTTGATTTTTGTGAACTGGCTCTGCATTGGAGATATGGCAGTGCAGCTTCCAGGGGTCTTTTTCACCCACAAGGTTTGCATTTTTGACTCTGTGGGAAACATCACCCTGCCTGCTACCTCAGGTATGAGGTTTTTATAGTGACTTTGTTCTAAAAACGCTTTACAGACTATGTGGACAATACTTTTCTGCATTGAAAGCTACTCCAAGGAGAGAGTAACCATTTTACAGCCCACATGAATTCTGTGGAGAGATCTGGAGTTAGCACTGGAGTTTGTACCAGCTGAGGGTGCTGCTAACAGGACTGTTCTTGCAGATGTGCCTGCGGGCATCAAGTGTTCCAGAAATTGGTGCCAGATCTTTAAAAGAAATAGAAGTTCTGAATATGCCACCATTAAAAAAAAAAAAAAAAAAAAAAAAAGGTGTTGCAAAATGCTTGGTTTTAACTGACTAAAGTTACTTCATAGCTGCATCAAGCCATTTCCACTGCTTAGATCAGTGCTTAAGTGGACTTTGGCTAGACTTTCCTCTATGGCTGCTCTGGGTAGGGTTTAACCAGAGCGTATTCCCTCTTTCTGAGGGTTTTGTTGCCTCATTTATCTGACTGCTGAAGTTTCATCTTGATGTGGGGAAGGCTCAGACTGCAATTCCAAGGTCTTTTAGTGCATCTGTTGTGATAGAGTTCTGTGAGATTCTCACATTGTCTTTTAGCAGCGATTCAGGGCATTTACTTTCTGTAGCAGATTTTTTCTTTGTGCTTGAAATCAGTTTTGTATGTGCTGGCATTGGGCACAAGCACTTCTGGAGGAAGTATAGTCTCATGGGGAGATCCTGATGTGTCCTATATTCAAATCCAGTCAGGCTGTGCATTTGATAACGGATACCACAAGCATAAGGAACTGTGTAGGACACTGTCTAAATAGTCTTTTTATATATAGCTATTTTTATTTATCTAGTTTTTATTTATTAATATCCACTTTATTCAGTAATGCTTTGAATGTGAAGGTTCTTTCCTCTAGGTTTTACTTTCAAAAATCCCTTTGGCTGTCAGCTGTAACATCTGACATTTGAAGGGGATGAGGGTACCTATCTCTAGTTCAGCTTCACACATCTTCAGAAAATGGAGCTGTTCTCCATCTTGAGAGGCAGTAACTTCAATTACTAGGGGGGCTGATGACCTGTCTCTGATAGTAGTGGCTAATTCAGGTCATCAACGAGGAAAAAACAAACATCACTTATTTTCAGTGCCTCACAGTCTGTAAGGGGGCAGAAATCTGGGAGACTATAATTGAACCATATTGTGTAGCGAAAGATGGAAAAATAAGATGAGAGAGAGGAAAAACCCAGAAGTCCTTACAGCTGGGTGTAAACAAAGTCTAGACAAGGTGCCTACACTGAAAAGGATAAGTAATATAGGTAATTAAATATGTGTTAGCTGAGTGACTATGTCCCTGCCATCACTTCTGTGAGTTGATTGATCTCTTCAGTAATCTTGTTAGCACACTTGTTAGTCTCTTCTCTGTTTGATCTCTTATAGCCTGCATTCATTTTGTTTTTCCTCTTATTATCTACTGCTGCATGTTTATTCTTTCATCTCAAGCACTTTGCTGCTGAAATAAATACCAGCCTTTGCCATGACCAGTGGAGTTTTCCTTGTCTTGAAGTGCTGTAAACCAAAAAGAAGTGTTAAGTGGAGCCCCGAGACTTACTGTTGGGCTACGTAAGTCTTTCTCTACAAGTACCCCTGGGAGGATGCACAGTGTATTGCACCTTTTGACAGCTCTTGTTTTGCCTCTGCGTCTGCAATGCAGCTCAAGTTTCAGAGTAGCGCAGTGTCAGTTGTGGTGCTGTAATAGTGAAGTCCAGTAAGGTCTTCCATTCAGCTCATAATGTGGCATCATGAAAAGTGATGCTTTTGGTACTTTCTGATTTCATTTTGTTAGTTTTAAAAAATAATTAGTATCTTTATGTAATTGTTGTCCCAAGTGTAGAAATAAATTGTGAAATAAATAAAACTTGTGGTTATGTTGTTGTTCTGTATGTGTTCCTTGTTTACCAATTATATCTTATCTCTAGGGTAATCAACTTTAAATATCCGCCGATAATCTGAACATCAAATGGTACTTATCCTAGAAGCACACCCGAGTAATCTATGCACATACATTAAGAGTATGCCAAAGTGTTTACTTAGATTTTAATGTGATGTTCTGTATAATTTTCACATAGATTAGATACTGCAGGAAGTTTGCATGTTTTTTTCTCCTAAAAGCTACATTCAGTAATAATAGGTAGTATTTATAGCAGTTGTGGTGAATTAGGAAACTGATTGGGTGAACTATTTGATTGCTGCTCATTTACCAGTTACACTTCTGCCAAATTTCTCAGTGAAATTTTGCATGGAAGTTGGTGTGTTGAAAAATGCCTGTACTTGCCAGGAACACCTAAGGACAATAGGAATTGCCCAGGCAGTGCAGAAGTCAAAGTAGTATTTGCAGCACGTACAGCTTTAGTCAGCAAGAAATATAATTTGTTTGTAAAACGATTCGGCATCCTTGTATGCTTGAAATAGTTGCATGCTGTTTCGAAGCAACAAAAAAATGACATTTGTACCACTCTAACAGGAGCAAGTATTTCAGGCACAGAGGTAGAGTCCCATGAGTACATTCTCCAATGTAGAACTCAAAATGTTTAAGATGCTCAAGTGTCTACAGATGCCCCTTTTCTGCTAATCTTGTCACACCACCAGCAAGATGAGTTTTAGCTGTTGTCCCAATGGGTGGCACAGGTTGCGTGATGAAGTATATCAGAATATTTGGCATACTATTCTGTATCTGCTCATTTCATATGGCATACATAATTGGGTAGGGAGTGCTTTATGATCTTGAGTGAAAGAAGCAGAATCTCCTCATCTTTCCTTCCAGAATTAGGAATTTTGTTCCGTTTCAGAGACTGGATTTGAAGATTCTCTTCACAGGGAAAAGGGACATTTATGTTTTCATTATTATGACATATGAGATTCTTTGACTTAAGTGTGGTGTGATGTATTAGGGATGCTTCTGATCAAAATCAAATTAGCAGTGTTAAAAATTTCACAAGAAAACAAATTCTAAATATCTCCTGGAGGGGAGTATGAAGCCTATAAAGTGTCATTCAGTAGTGTTCTTGCTATTATGCAGGATTGATCAGTATTGCATTCTGACATGCCTAGCCCACTGTAGTGGAGTTACACTTAAATGCTGAAAATATGCTATGCGTTCCTAAACGTTATCTGTAGAAGGAGGAAGATCCCTTTTTGAATGATTTCTCTCTGGTTTATTGATGCACCGAATAATTTATATGTAGTTGATTTCTTTAAACTAGGTTGACTATTTTTGTAAATAAAATGCAGTATCGCAAAGCACAATGGACAAATTCACTGCTATATCAACACAGTATGTCAACATGTATTAGCAGATGGGTAAATCTGGTTTATGGTGAGTTTCTGTTGCTGCAGTTGTAGTTCAGTCAGCATGCAGATGAATCTGATGGTCTTTCAGTTGTAAAACATGGAAAGGAGCGAGGGAGAAAAAATAACATCCAGTGTTTTATTCTGGTTTTGTTACCTTAAAAAAAGTGATATTTCTTTTTTCTACATTTCTTTTTTGTCTCCGTACCTGTTAAGTATAGTTCACTCGCCACCTCTGTGCTTCGCTGATCACTTATAAAACTAGATACAGTTCATGGCTGCTGGTAGTGAGAGTGTCCCTCCTTCTGCCTCTTCTGGAGCGGCATGGAGTTTTGCCGCCTTTTTTTTTTCTCAACACATCTTAGCCTTGTGTTACCTAGAGCTTTGCATTACTGTTTTTTGTGGCCTCCACATAGGGAAAGCTTTGGCTTGATAGGAGCGACCTGTCCTTGGCCTTGCAATTTGAGTAGGTACATTGTTTTCACTTGTTCTGCTGGAGGACATTAAGCTATGCTAATAATAGCATTGAGGCTAGAAATGAGCTCAGGAGTATCTCTAGAAGAGGCAAGGGAATACGTGCTCTGAGCTGGTGCCTAGGGTAGTGTCTGCCTGTAAGAAGGACCTCTAGTGCATTTCTTGGGTCAGGAGAATGGTCATCGTTGCTTGGGTCTGGCACAGTGTACACTGTTGTGATTTTTAAGGCTGTTACTGTGGCATTTGAACCTCGATGTGGGTACCTATAGGGTGAAGTGCAGTTAATATCAGTTCCTCATATAGACTGTTAATAATACTAGCTGTGTCAAAACTGTGCTGCTATGGTACTGCTCACCTTGTGGACAGGGTGTGTGTGGTGCCAAACAGCTCATCACAGGTAGGTGGCTTGGAAGCTGCGGGAAGTAGCCAGATAAAGTAGATGTACTTTATGTATTTCACATGAGAAAGGAGTGAGTACTTGTGGTGTTGTGTAAACTAATTGCACTGAGGCAGTCCCACTAGCTGCCAGAGTGCCTACATCTGTCCCCCAAAAAAGTCGGGCCTGAAGAGATAACCTGATCCAACGTCTCATTCTCCGCTTCGCTGGCATGAACTGTCAATTTTTTCATTATGCCACACTGTTGCCAGACTGAAGGGGTTTTTTTGTATTTGAGATTGTCAGTTAGTTAGGAGAGTGAGGGAGGGAAAGAGAGGAGGAGACAGAAGCAAGAATCTTTGTTACAATTTAATGAAACTTTCATAAAAGAATATTTAATAATGTCCTGAAATTCTGACTGGGAGGAAGAAGAAAAGAATAAGAAATATATGCATGCTTTGGGGGGATTAGATCATATTTTTTGGTTTATGTTATCAAAATTACACAGCACAGCACTACTTCTCTTCTATGTACTTTATTAATCCCTAGCCTTGAGGAGGTGTCCAACTGTCATCATCACCGAGGCAGATAATATCTTCAGGAAGCACTACTGAAGTACCATTCAGATGTCCTTTTTCCCCTCTTCTGTCCCAGTACCAACAGCAAATAATCCTATTAGGTTTCTTGGCTCTATCCAACATTGATCGCAGGAAGAATGCAAAGCACTGAGATCTTTGGTTACTATTGATTATTGTAGGTTAAGATTGCAAGAAACTGGTTGCTTAATGGATAATTAATCATCTAGTGTTTACTCTGGGATGGCTATCAAGGGCTATTGTGCAGTTTTAGGATCTAGATCTTGATTGAGTCATGAGCAATTCGTAATTCCTACTTATTTTTGGTATCCAGAAAAATGAGGAAAAGTTAAAGACGAAAAATTAAGAGGCTGGTTAAAAATTAACAGATCCTATAATTTCTTTTAGTAAAAAACAGGTGTAAAAGTATCTTCTGGCTGTTATTTTTAGGATACAGCTTGATTCCTTACACCAGGAAAACCAGTAAATAGTGAGTATGTAGTCTTAAAAAAAAAAAATATTGGTGAAAAGGCCTATTGATAGTTGTTTGACTTAAGATCAATTCAGTTGCAAGAATGAAAGAATAGTAACAATTCACTTTTTGGATATTTGCCAGATAGCACTGACATAACGTTAAGCAGCAGATAAAGTAAATGTGGGATGAAATTTATGCTCTTGACCAGAACACTGCAGAAGCAGCAGCTGCCAGCTCTTGTTATTAAGTCCTGGATTAGTGAAAAGGCCACACAATAAAAATTGCAGGAAGGACAACAAATGTTAAATTGAGAAAAGAGTGCGCTAATGGGAATTACATGGCATCTCTGCATTATATTCATGTGGGCATTGAATCATTGTGGTTGGAATCAGAGGAGTGAAGGATTATCATAGTGACGCAAACTGTCAGTTGGGAAGTAAAATAAACAAAATATGCATTTAGAAATCCTGTCATAGCTTTTGTAAGAACAGTGTGGTACAGTGGTTAATAAATATATATATTAATATGATGAAGCCATAACATATTAGTTCCTGTATCTATTTGCAGAAACAATAAAATTGCAAGTCAGGGCTGCATCATACTTACTGCCTGTCGTGGTTTAGGCCATAAATCAGCCACGCAGTTTGCTACATGGAGAATCAAAAGAATGCAACTCCCACAGGTTGAGATAA